>CAUYUJ010011303.1:110000-112500 GCA_963575745.1 Prorocentrum cordatum | reverse complement strand
CCCCGCCGCCTCCTCCTCTCTTCGTCCTCCTCATCCTCGTCCTCGTCCTCCTCGTCCGCCTCCTCCGCATCCTCCGTCTTCTCCGCATCTTCCTCCTCAGCCTCCTCCTCCTCCTCCTCCTCCTCCTGCTCCGCCACCGCCTCCGCCTCCGCCTCCTCCTCCTCCTCCTCCTCCTCCTGCTCCCCTTCTTCTCCTGCTCCTCCTGCTCCTCCTGCTCATCCTGCTCCTCCTGCGCTTCCTGCGCCTCCTGCGCCTCCTGCTCCTCCTGCTCATATTGCTCATACTGCTCCGCCTGCTCCGCCTGGTCCTCCTGCTCCTCCTGCTCATCCTTCTCATCCTCCTCATCCTCCTCCTCATCCTCCTCTGATTCGTCTTGTTGGTATTCTTAATAGTCGTCTTAGTATTAGTATTACGATTGTGTTTAATATTCTTATTGTGTGTCCTATTGTTATTCTTATTATTATCATGGTGGTTCATCATATTATTCGTAATCTTATTAATATCATTATTATGATGCGTATTCCTCTTCCTCTCCCTCGTATTATTGTTCTGATTCGTCTTCGTATGATTATTATGTGTTTCTTATTAGTCGTGTTGGTCGTCGTATTATGCTCCTGCGTCTGCGCCTGCTTAGTAGTATTACCAGCTTTGTTCGTAGTATGTGTCTTCTTATTACTAATATTATTAGCATTCGCGTTAGGATTCGTATTAGTATTTTTCGTAGTATTCAGATTCGTCGTCTGATTCGTAGTATTATTCATATTATGCGTATTATGCTTCGTGTTCTGCGTATTCGTGTTATTATGTGTCATCTTCTTCATCGTCTTCATAGTATTAGCATTCGTAGTATTAGTATTATCATTATTCGTCTTCTTCGTATGCGTATTGTTCTTAGTAGTAGTCGTATTAGTATTATATTACTATTATTAGTAACAATAATAATAATAGTATTATTACTATTATTAGTATTACTGTTATTATTATCCATGTTATTATACTTATTCTTATTATTATTAGTAGTATCATTATGATTAATATGATTAATATTATTATTAGTATTATTATTATCATTATTGTTATTAGTATTATTATTCGTCTTATTAATATTATTCCTCATCCTCCTCCTCCTCCTCTTCCTCCTCCTCCTCTCCTCCTCCTCCTCACTCCTCCTCCCCACCCCACTACCCTCCCCACCCCCACCCCCTCCCCCACCTCCTCCTCCTCCTCCTCCACCTCCCCCCCCTCCTCCTCCGCCTCCTCCTCCTCCCTCCTCCTCCCCCTCCTCCTCCTCCCTCCTCCTCCTCCTCCTCCTCCTTCTCAACTCCTTCTTCCGCCTCCGCCTCCGCCTCCTCCTCCTCCTGTTTCCTCCTCCTCCTCCTACCTCCTCCTCCTCCTCCTCCTCCCTTCCTCCTCACTCCTCCCCTCCTCCCCCTCCCCCTACTCCTCCTCCCCCTCCTCCTCCACAATTACACAATATGAAATTCTACCTTTCCTCCATTGCCCACTGTGGCGTGCGAAGAATAGCGGAACAGGGTGCGTACTGTTTTTTACACACAGGTTTTCCCGCAGTTGGGTTCCGCTTGGTTTTTTCAAAATGATGCTCTCGCTGAGGCGCGGGCTTCATTTTCGGGCTTCCGCTCGTTCCGAATCGAATCGTGCTCCCGCTGCAACGCTGGCCTCATTTCCGTGCTTCCGCTCGTTCCGAATCGTGCTCCCGCTGCAGCGCTGGCCTCATTTCCGCGCTTCCGCTCGTTCCGAATCGTGCTCCCGCTGCAGCGCTGGCGTCATTTCCCGCGCCATGCCACGGCATGCAATGCAATGCTAGGTTGCGTTCCGCTGCGCGATGCCATGCCTTCAGCTGCAGCTGTCATATCCAGTGCGTAAGTGCCACGTCGTGCTACGCCATGCTACGCTTTGATCTTCAACGCCATGGTATGCAATGCTATGTTCGGGGCCGCTGTGCGATGCCATGCTTTGCGTTGCAAAGCTTTGTGATGCAATTCTTCACTACGCCACGCCATGCTGTGACATGATACGCTTTGCGGTGCTCTTCTACGCCATGTCATGCCGTGCTCTACAATGCATCGCGTACCCTTTCGGGAGCATTGCCCTGCTCAACATCGACTGTGCGAGTAGAGAGAGATGATTTACGCCAGGTAAGGGATGGGAGGGCGAGGTAGCATGTCAGATATGACGCGAGCGCACCTAGCTTGTCCCCCCCCCTCCCTCTCCCCCTCCCCCTCCCCCATCCCTCTCCCCCTCCCCCTCCTCCTCCTCCTACTCCTCCTCCTCCTCCGCCTCCTCCTCCTCCAACTCCTCCTCCTCCTTCTCCTCCTCCTCCTCCTCCTCCTCCTTCGTCGCCTCCGCCTCCGCCTCCGCCTCCTCCTCCGCCGCCACCTCCTCCTCTCCTCCTCCTCCTCCTCTTACCTCCTCGTCCTCTCCTCCCATCATCCTCCCCCAACCATCCCCCTCCCCCTCCCCCTCCCCCTCCTCCTCCTCC
>CAUYUJ010011303.1:52500-102500 GCA_963575745.1 Prorocentrum cordatum | reverse complement strand
GCATTTATATATACATGTATGTGTGTATCAGCGCGTGCGCGCGCGGTTTCAACGTGCGCTGCGCGCGGGGATCGTCTGCTCTTGTTGCCCAGCACTGACCTTGCACGATCCGCCTGGCGAAGGAGGCCGCGGTCACGAAATTCTTGGCGCCGCATTTTCAATGCATCTGGTTTGGCCTCCCTCTCGTCCCTCTCCTTCCCCTCTCCTCTCATCTGCCCGCCTCTCCCTCTCGTGTTAATGCCTATCACAATGTCCGCCCCCCCTCTCCTCCCCAAGCTGCAAGCAGTGAAGAATGATAATGCAAGCATGCTGCAAGAGATCAGACCCCACAATCCCATCAGCCCTCTGGGCGTAGGTGATGCAGGGCATCAGCTCCTCCAAAACAAAATTAATTCCCGTCGGGTAGGAAAAGACACCCCCTCCCGGAAGGTCTGGCCTCCCCCCCCGACCCCCCCCCCCCCGAGCGGTCAGAGCGTCCAAGGTGGCCCAACATTATTCCAAGATGGCCCCAGATAGCCCACCTCAAAAACGAGCGAGGTGGTACAACTTGATCCAAGGCAGTCTCCACCATGCCTCCAAAGAGGCCCCAAGATGGTCCGAAGCCGGCTCGAAGTGGCCAAGGAGCCTCCCAGGGATGCCCCCGAGGGACAAACTCTTACCAAGCCAGTGGGCACAGTTGGTGCAACGATGTTGCTCATCCATCTTTCAAAGCCCCTTCTTCCCGTCTTCGGGGCGGGAGGAACCTCCCCCCATGACCCCCTTCCCCTGGGTCTGGACGAGGGGGGGGGCAGAGCGATCAGAGCGTCCAAGATGGCTCAAGATGGCCCCCGACGCTCCAAGATGACCTCCAAGATGGCACAAAATAGCCGAAAAGGTTCAAGATGGCTTCCCGCATACCTCCGCGAGGCCCCAACATGGTCCCAAGGTAACTCCAACTGCCCCAGGAGCCCTCCAAGGAAGAAAAAAATCGCTTCAAAACTTGAAATTAATCAATGCCGATGGGCCTCTACGGCCTCAAGATGGTCCTGAGATGGTCCGGGAGAGCCCCAAGAGGTCACGAGGACCTCAAGACTACAACACGGCCCTGAAGCGGCCCAAGAGGGCCCAAAGTCGGCCCAGAGAGATCCCCAAGACGGCCTGCGAAGGCGTCAGACGGGCCCAGAGCACCCTCAGACGGCCCAAGAGGGCCCCAGGAGGCCCGAAGGAGTCCCCAAGACAACCCCCAAGAAGGCCCCAAGAGGCGTCCAAGATGCCCCCAAGAGACCGACAAGAGCCCTCCTCCCCACCTCTTCGTCCTCCTCCCTCGTCCTTTCATTCTCCTCTCCCTCCTCCTCCTCCCTGCCTGGCCCGCGACATGCCAGAAGGCCAGACTTGCGGGCGATTCTCCCGCGGGGCGTCCCCGCGTGCCCCCCGCTCCGCGGGCTCCATAACGGCGCAGCGTCCCGGGCACTCCTGGCGCTCGGTGTCCCGTGGCATGCCGCCTCTGGCCCGCGGGGGTGAAGAGTGTGATCGGGTCTTTCGCCGATATGCCCGATGCTGGGAACAGCGCGAACGGCCACTGATGCGTACTGCCACCTGTGCCGAGCACGGGTGTTGCCGCGCATCATCACTTGCTGCTGCCGATCAACTCTGCCACTGCGAGCGCCTATTCAAGTCGGTTACCATCTACCACCAGCGAGCACAGAACGCCCTCCAATATTCGCATGGATGCTCCTGAAGGTTTCCCAAGGTCGGGCACGCAACTTCGCCTCTCCACTCTGGCCCTACGGTTCTCTCCCACGACGATAGGTCCTCGAACACATCCTCCTCCTCTTCCTCCTCCCACCGTCGCCTTCTCTTCCCCACTCCTCTCAGCATCTTTCTCTTACACATCCTCCTCATGATGCTCATCCTCCTCCTCCTCCCGCAGCGAGCCCAGCTGCACCCGTGCCGTGCCAAGTAATGCGAGGGCCCTTGATCACAGGCTCGCGGACGTTCTGACGCGGGAGAGAACCCGCGCCCTCGCCCCTCGGCCCTGAAATGATACACGGGCGCTGTCCTGGTTCTTGAACGAGAGGGACATGGCGAGGTTCAGGGTCAGCAGCGTGTGGGCCTTCTCCAACTTCATGCACGTCCCGTAGGCCGTGAGCTCGATCGTCCGGGCGGCCTGGCCAGCCGCTCTCTCCCCGTCCACCGACGCGGGCCACGCGAAAAGTCGGCGCGGGCGCGGGGGCAAGAAGCCCCGAGGTGAGGTCCTGCACCCTGGCTCTCTGGAAACCCGCTTCTCATTCGAAGCTGCTTCCTGACGGTCCTGGTGCCCTGAAAGGTTCTGGGGGGCCAGACGCGGCGAGAAACATCAGGACGCCTTCCCCTCGGGGCCCCTGTCCCTCCTTGCCAAACGGGGCCCTGACCGAACGCAGCGGACTGTGCCCAAGACCAGATGGCAGCGGACGGGCGCCCTCAAGGGACCCCTGGTGCTCAGCGGATCAGATGCACATAGCTGGTTTTGCGGGCGCCTCGTAGCAGTTTCCGTACCCCTCACCTTTGCCCAACTCCTCCTCCTCCCCCTCCTCCTCCTCCTCCTCCTCCTCATCCTCCTCCTCCTCTTCCTCCTCCTCTCCTACCACCTCCTCCTCCTCCTCCTCCTCTCCTCCTCCTCCTCCCCCTCCTCCTCCTCCTCCTCCTCCTCCTCCTCCCTCCTCCTCCTCCTCCTCCTCCTCCTCCTTCCTCCTCCTCCGCCCTCCTCCTCACTCGTCCTCCCTCCTCCTCCTCCACCTCCTCCTCCTCCTCCTCCTCCTCTGTCAACTCCTCTTCCTCCCCCTCCTCCTCCTCCTCCTCCTCCTCCTCCCTCCTCCTCCTCCTGCTCCTCTCCACCTCCTCCTCCTCCTCCTGCTCCTCCTCCTCCACCTCCGTCCTCCTCCTCCTCCTCCGCTCCTCCTCCCCCCTCCTCCTCCTCTTCCCCCCGCCTCCTCCTCCTCCTCCTCCTCCTCCTCCTCCTCCTCCTCCTCCTCTCCTCCTCCTCCTGCTCTCCTCCCTCCTCCTCCCCTTCCTCCTCCTCCTCTCCTCCTCCTCCTCCTCCTCCTCCTCCTCCTCCTCCTCCTCCTCCTCCTCTTCCTCCTTCCTCTTCCTCCTTCTCATATCCTCCTCCTCCGCCTCCTTCTCCTTCTCCTTTCCTCCTCCTCCCCCTCCCTCTCCCCTTCCCCCTCCTCCTCCTCCTCCTCCTCCTCCTCCTCCTCCTCCTCCTCCTCCTCCTCCTCCTCCTCCTCCTCCTCCTCCCCCTCGTCTTATTAGTATTCGTAGTCTTCTTCTTCCTGATAGTATGACTCTTCTTTTTGGTGTTAGTAACATTGGACTTATTACTCTCATTATTGGTACTAGTTGTTTTAGTCGTAGTCTTCGCCTTAGTAGTATTATGTTAGTAGTACTAGTGGGGTTATTATGAATATTGGTATTCTTATTATTAGTACTAATCTTAACATCATTAGGACGATTCGTATTATGATTAGTATTATTATTAATAATATTAATAGTATTATTATTAGTATTATCAATATTATTATTATCATAGTCGTCAAAGTTGTTATTATCAGTCGTATTAGTCGTAGTATTCTTGTTTTTAGTATTGGTATTCTTAATACGATTCGAATTACGATTCGTCGTGTTGGTAGTATTATGTTTCGTATTCGCCGTATGACTCTCCTTATCATGAGTAGTCTTCTAAGTATTATCATTATTATTCTTTTTTTGTTATTTTTAGTAGTATGAGGATTATTAGTATCATTATGTTTCTTCTTTTTATTATCATTAGTCTTCTTCTTCGTCTACGTATTCGTTTGCTTAATAGTACTATTATTCGTATTTCTAGTGCTAATATTATTCGTAGCCTTCCTAGCGTTGTTACGAATATTGATAATATTATTCCCATTCTGAAGATTAGCATTATCGTGCTAATTTTTCTTATGTTTATCAGTATTCCCCACATGTTTCGTGGGGTTGTGGTTTTCTTCCCACCCGCGCCGCACCCGCGTCTCACCCACACCCGCCCTCCTCCCCCCCTCCTCCTCCTCCCCCTCCTCCTCACGCACACAGCACAGCGCAGCGCGGCGCAGCGCAGCACAGCACAGCACAGCACAGCACATCACAGCGCAGCGCACACAGCACAGCACAGCACAGCACAGCACAGCACAGCACAGCACAGCACAGCACAGCACAGCACAGCACAGCACAGCACAGCACAGCACAGCACAGCACACACACACACACACACACACACGGCTTGGCACGTGCGGCACATGCTCGACGCCATAGGGGTCGTCCACGGCACAGCAGGCGTGGCAGTTTTGCACAGCACACCTGCGCAGCACAGCACCGCATAGCACAGTACAGCACACCGCCGCACAGTACGGCACGGCACAGCACAGCACATCGCAGCACAGCTCAGCACAGCATAGCACACAGGGCAGGCGCGCAGGGCACGGCACGGCAGAGCGTGGCAGGGGTGGCACTTTCTCGACACCACAGGGGGTGCGCAGGGGGTGGTCCCTGAGCTCGGCCGCTATGCACGACGGCTGTCCAGGCACAGCTGGCGTGGCACTTTCTCGACACCACAGGGGGTGCGCAGGGGGTGGTCCCTGAGCTCGGCCGCTATGCACGACGGTCGTCCAGGCACAGCAGGCGTGGCACTGTCTCGACACCATGGGGGTGCGCAGGGGGTGGTCCCTGAGCGCGGCCGCTATGCACGACGGTCGTCCAGGCACAGCAGGCGTGGAACTTTCTCGACACCAGAGGGGGTGCGCAGGGGGTGGTCCCTGAGCTCGACCGCTATGCACGACGGTCGCCCAGGCACAGCAGGCGTGGCACTTTCTCGACACCATAGGGGGTGCGCAGGGGGTGGTCCCTGAGCTCGGCCGCTATGCACGACGGTCGTCCAGGCACAGCAGGCGTGGCACTTTCTCGACACCAGAGGGGGTGCGCAGGGGGTGGTCCCTGAGCTCGGCCGCTATGCACGACGGTCGTCCAGGCATAGCAGGCGTGGCACTTTTCTCGACACCATAGGGGGTGCGCAGGGGGTGGTCCCTGAGCGCGGCCGCTATGCACGACGGTCGTCCAGGCACAGCAGGCGTGGCATTTTCTCGACACCACAGGGGGTGCGCAGGGAGTGGTCCCTGAGCTCGGCCGCTATGCACGACGGTCGTCCAGGCACGGCAGGCGTGGCAATTTCTCGACACCATAAGGGGGTGTGCAGGCGGTGGTCCCTGAGCTCGGCCGCCATGCACGACGGTCGTCCAGGCACAGCAGGCGTTGCATTTTCTCGACACCATTAAGGGGGTGTGCAGGGGGTGGTCCCTGAGCTCGCCGCTACGCACGACGGTCGTCCAGGCACAGCAGGCGTGGCACTTTCTCGACACCATAGGGGGTGCGCAGGGGGTGGTCCCTGAGTTCGCCTCTAAGGACGACGGTCGTCCAAACACAACAGGCGTGGCACTTTCTCGGCACCACAGGCGACGCGCGTATTCAAATTAGACCTCGCCATCCCTGGGGACCTGCGATCTGTGAAACTGTCGCCACTTTCGACGCCTGCTGGGGGGGCCCAGCACACTGAGGGCGACGCGCAGATTCAAATTAGACCTCGCCATCCCTGGGGGGCTGCGATCTGTGAAACTGTCGCCACTTTCGAGGCCTGCTGGGGGGGGCCTGCACAGTGAGGGCCACGCGCGGATTCAAATTAGACCTCGCCGTCTCTGTGGGGGCTGCGATCTGTGAAACTGTCGCCACTTTCGACGCCTGCTGGGGGGCCCTGCACAGTGAGGGCGACGGGCGGACCCAAATTAGACCTCGCCATCCCTGGGGGGCTGCGATCTGTGAAACTGTCGCCACTTTCGAGGCCTGCTGGGGGTGCCAGCACAGTGAGGCGACGCGCAGACCCAAATTAAACCTCGCCATCCTTTGGGACGCTGCGATCTGTGAAACTGTCGCCACTTTCGAGGCCTGCTGGGGGGCCCAACACAGTGACGCCACGCGCCACGCGCGGACCCAAATGAGACCTCGCCATCCCTGGGGGGCTGCGATCTGTGAAACTGTCGCCACTTTCGAGGCCTGCTGGGGGGCCCAACACAGTGACGCCACGCGCGGACCCAAATTAGACCTCGCCATCCCTGGGGGGCTGCGATCTGTGAAACTGTCGCCACTTTCGGGGCCTGCTGGGGGGCCCAGCACACTGACGCCACGCGCGGACCCAAATTAGACCTCGCCATCCCTGGGGGGCTGCGATATGAGATCCCCGCTTTCGAAGTGGCTAAGGTTGCTCGGGGATTGTAACTAATCGGCTTTATCTAGGCCTTGTCCTGTAGCCAGTGCCCTCCGAGTCTCCCGAATTCCGTTTGCAGAGATATGTAACCCTCGCTCCGTCATCGCCCCCTTATAAAGTGTCCTAAACTATTTGCGCCCCGCGTTTGCGCAGGGGTTGGGTACGTCGCCAGGGTAATTCTTACTATAAGTATGATTATTATTCTTAGCGATATTAGTAGTATTACTCTTCTTATTAATGATATTATTATTCTTACTCATATTATTACTTCGCTGGTGCTTCTTATTATTATCCCTCCTCCTCCTCCTCCTCCTCCTCCTCCTCCTCCTCCCCTCCTGCTCCTCCTCCTCCTCCTCCTCCTCTCCTCTCCTCCTCCTCCGCCTCCTCCTCCCCCTCCATTCATCCTCCTCCTCCTCCTCCTCCTCCTCCTCCTTCCTCCTCCTCCTCCTCACCACCACCACCACCACACCACCACCACCACCACAACCTCCACCACCACCACCACCACCACCACCACCACCTCCTCCTCCTCCTCCTCCTCCTCCTCCTCCTCCTCCTCCTCCTCGTCCTCCTCCGAATGGGCCGGGAGTGGCGATATAGAAGAGCGGCCGGACCGCCTCCAGAGGGGGCACTGACTGGAAAGCCATGGACAGCCAGGCACCCCCTCCCTGGACAGGAGGAATGGGCTTGGCGAAGGACCCAACCATATGCTGTTGTGAAAACCGCAATTGTGAATACCATCATCGCCCGCGCTCCCTGTGGCCACGGCTTCCCGCCGGAGCCCGACATGCTCAGGGACGCGTTCGTGGCCGTTTTCGCGGGCGCCGACGACGACGAGGACGGCGTCCCTCTGACCGAGGAGCAGAAGTAGGAGAGGGTTCTGAGAGCCATGAGGGAGGAGGCGGCGCTGCACGTCGACAAGGCGGAGTACGACGGAGTACGACGCCCAGGCGCGGCTGTTGAAGCAGCACAACTATGGGGCCACGATCCTCGTGAGGGGCGTGCTGAATGGCCCGAGGCCGTCATGCGAACCCTGCTAGCTCCTATAGGGCCACGATCCTCGTCAGGGGTGAGCCCAAATGGCCCGAGGCCGCCATGCGAACCCTGCCACTGGCGCCTTCGGTGGAGCTCCTATGGGGCCACGAAACGTGTGAGGGGTGTGTGGAAATAGCCCGAGGCCACCATGCGAACCCTGCCACTGGCGCCTTCGGTGGAGCTCCCTATGGGGCCACGATCCTCGTGAGGGGTGTGCCGGAATGGCCCGAGCACGCCATACGAACTCTGCCACTGGCGCCTTCGGTGGAGCTCCATATGGGGCCACGATCCTCGTGAGGGGTGTGCGGAAATGGCCCGAGGCCGCCATGCGAACCCTGCCACTGGCGTCTTCAGTGGAGCCACGATCCTCGTGAGGGGTGTGCCCAAATGGCCCGAGGCCGCCATGCAAACCCTGCCACTGGGGCCTTCGGTGGAGCTCCCTATGGGGTCACGATCTTCGTAAAGGGCGTGCTGGAATGGCCCGAGGCCGTCATGCGAACCTTGCTACTAGCGCCTTCGGTGGAGCTCCCTATGGGGCCACGATCCTCGTGAGGGGTGTGCCGGAATGGCCCGAGGCCGCCATGCGAACCCTGCCACTGGCGCCTTCGGTGGAGCTCCTATGGGGCCACGATCCTCGTGAGGGGTGTGCCGAAATGGCCCGAGGCAGCCTTGCAAACCCTGCCACTGGGGCCTTCAGTGGAGCTCCCTATGGGGCCACGAAGCGCTGTACTGGGTGGGTGAAACGCAGGGAGGAGGGGGAGGAGTGAGAAGGGAGAGGAGGAGGGAAGGAGGGAGGAGGGACGCGGGGACCGTCTCTTCAAAACGAGGACCCAACACAACAGGATGGTTGGGAAAAATTAGCCTGGCGAAGGACCAAACCATATGCAGCTGTGAGTACCGCAGTCGTGACTATCATGTTCGATGGGGCTCCCAATGGGGCCACGATCCTCGTGAGGGGTGCGCCGAACTGGCCCGAGGCCGCCATACGAACTCTGCCACTGGCGCCTTCGGTGGAGGTCCCTATGGGGCCACGATCCTCGTAAGGGGTGCGCCGAACTGGCCCGAGGCCGCCATGCAAACTTTCCCACTGGCGCCTTCGGTGGGGCTCCCTATGGCCCTATGGGGCCACGATCCTCGTGAGGGGTGCGCCGAACTGGCCCAAGGCCGCCATGCGAACCCTGCCCCTGGCGCCTTCGGTGGAGCTCCCTATGGGGCCACGAAACGTGTGAGGGGTGCGCCGAACTGGCCCGAGGCCGCCATGCGAACTTTCCCACTGGGGCCTTCGGTGGAGCTCCCTATGGGGCCACGATCCTCGTGAAGGGTGCGCCGAACTGGTCCGAGGCCGACATGCGAACTTTTCAACGGGACCTTCGGTGGAGCTCCTTATGGGGCCACGATCTTCGTGAGGGGTGCGCCGAACTGGCCCGAGGCCGCCATGCGAACTTTCCCACTGGCGCCTTCGGTGGGGCTCCCTATGGGGCCACGAAACGTGTGAGGGGTCTGCTGACATGGGCGCAGTGCGGGGGAGGAGTTAGGAGAGGAAGGAGAGGAAGGAGACGCGGAGCACTGTCTCTTCAAAACGAGGACCCAACACCACAGGATGGACGGCCTCGATAAATTGAATGGAGAAGGAGGGAGAGGAGCGAGGAGGAGGGAGGGAGGAAGGGAGAGAGGTGGAGGTGGAGGGAGGAGGGAAAGGGAGGAGGAAGGAGGGAGAAGCGAGGAAGAGGAGGAGAGGAGGAGCAGAGGAGGAGGAGGAAGACGAGACGAGGCGAGAACAAGGAGGAGGAGGAGGAGCAGGAGGAGTGAGGACGAGGAGGAGGAGGGAGGAGGAGAGTGGAGAGGGAGGAGGGAGAGAAGGCGGAGAGGAAGGAGAAGTGAGCGGGAGGGAGGAGGGAGGAGGGGAGGGAGGAGGAGGAGGGAGGGCTGGAGAAGGGAGGAGTGAGGAGAAGGAGAAGGAGGAGGAGGGAGAGGGGAGGAGGTAGGAGGGAGGAGGGAAGAGGAGGGGGAGGGGAGGTTGGGACGGACTGAGGAGGAAGGGGAGGAGAGAGGAGGGAGGGAGAGGAGGGAGGAGGGAGGGAGGAGGAGGAAGGAGGAGAGGAGGAGAAGAGAAGGAGGACGAGGAGAGGAGGAGGCTGAGGAGGAGGAGGAGAAGGAGGACGAGGAGGAGGCGGAGGAGGAGAGGAGGAGGAGGAGGAGGGAGGAGGAGGGAGAAAGAGAGGGGGAAGGAGGAGGAGCGAGGAGGGAGGAGGGAGGGAGGGGAGGGAGAAGGAGAGGGAGGAGAGAAGGGAGGAGGCCGGAGGAGAAGGGGTGAGGAGGGAGGAGGGAGGAGGACGAGGGAGGAGGGAGGAGGGAGGGAGAAGGGAGGAGGGAGGAGGGAGGAGGAGGAGGGAGGAGGGAGGAGGGAGGAGGAAGGGAGGGAGGAGGAAGGGAGGGAGGGAGGGAGGAGGAAAGAGGAGGAGGAGGAGGAGGAGGAGGAGGAGGAGGAGGAGGAGAAGGGAGGAGGAGGAGGAGGAGGAGGAGGGAGAAGCCGCTGCCTCTCGGGAGGGGGGGGGTTCTCCTGCCCGGCCCCACCACATAACACAAGGGGCGAGCGGCTCCGCACGGCGCCTGCAAGATTCGTGCGATGGCCCCTCCCTGCGGCCGCCTGCGCGGAGCCCGCGACGCCACCGCGGCGAACGACGAGGCCATTCGGGCCCGATGAGGCCTCGGCTCGACGACGCACTCCGCCGCACGGGCTTCGCGGCTAGGCGACGCCGCCCCGTCACGGGCACCAAATGTCACGCTGATGGCCGCCTCGCGGAACCACCTGAGCAGCGCGACGTCCTGGGCTGCCGAACCCGAGAACCGAACGCCCCAAGTGCGGTGGGCCACAGGACAGCAGAGCATGAGACCCTCCGCCGGCCAAAACACACTGAACATCCAAGAGCCCCTCCCCAGGATGCACAAGAACATTCCACGAGCAGGAAGAACATTAGAGCACCCTGGCCGAACCTACCTCGATTGACCGTCATTGGCCAACAGCAGGCCGAGTTCAACGAGGACTGGGACCACCACGGCTGCCACCACAGCATGGTCAGGGCCGTCGTCGGCGCCGCCCACCCCTCCGACGAGTCCCTGCAGGCGGCAGTTGCGTCCTCCATCACTGCCAAACGCGCGCGCGGACCGCCGACTGCACGGACACCACCGCATACACCGACCACAGCCAGCTCGCCGACGCCACTGCCGACGCTACCCTTAGGTCGGGCACGTCCCCCTACAGGCGGAATTTGGAGGAAACATCTACAACGGCTACACAAAATAATCAAAGGTAGTCGAGAGGGCACGAAAAATCGTCCCCAGACTATCTTCTGCTATTCTTGAATCGTCCTCCTGTAGAGGGACAGGCCCGGCTCAATGCCACCTGCTACTTGGTCCAAGGCCGGCAGCTACGACACCGCGCAGGAGGCCGCGGCCAGCGTTGCCGGGGACCCTGCCTGCGCATCTGCCCCCCCCCCGGGGCCGGCGCCCGCTCCCGCGGCAGGGGACGTGGAGCCGGCAGTGGCCCCGTGGCACCTGCCTCGTCCTCGCCGGCCTCGCGTGTGGTGGGCTTGTTTTCCGCCACCGCCACCATAAGTAGGTCCACCTCATTCCCCCCTCCAACTTCTGGTGGGGGTGGTGGAAAACACGCTCATGAGCTTGGGCCCCGTGGGGCCAGCAATGGCCCAGCATGGCCTCGCTGCCGCGAGTGGGCAACCTGGACCAGCTCTTCGACCCGTCCATGCTGCACGCTTGGGTGGCAACTCATTGGGAGCCTCCCGTGCCATCTTGTCGGCTCTTGCGAATCGACGATGCATCGACGCCAACCGACGCTGAATCAGCGCCAGCTCGTCGACTCCCAAACGCTAATCGACGATAATCGACACTAAAGACAGAAGTGAGAGGGTACACCAGGCTCCCAGGATTTGCTACCGAAGCACGCCACCCACCCGCGCCCTCTTCCTCCTCGAACAGATCGCCGAAGCCGAGCTCCTCGACGGGTGCGCAGTGCAAGTGTGATATCACACTTTATCACAATTGTTGTTTTATCACACTTGTTATTTAATCACACTTGTGTTTTCTCACACTTGTTATTTTATCGCACTTGTTCGGCACATCGTTGCCGTACCAGCGCAGCGCATGATTGCGATGCATCCCCGCATGATTAGCTGCAGTATGAGAAGCCGGAGGCTGCCGGCCGACAAGGTTACCCGGGACCTCTTATCGCAAGAAGCTGTGGGGAAGTACCATGCGGGTCACGATGATCCCCACCACGCGCCAAGACGAGTGCACCCACAACGCCGCGGCCAACCCGCAGGCCGACACCACGCCACGCAGGAGGCCGAGGCAGGAGAGAGTAGAGACCAGCGGATCGCACGCTGCAACGACTCCGGGGGCGCCCCAGACCGGAGAGGCCCTGGTGCCGAGGCCAGGCCCCAGGCTGGGCCGGGGCAGGACAACGGCCGCCACGACCTCGCCGCAGACCAGGCCGCCGGCCCAGACGCCAGGACCAGCGGCGACAGCGCAGCGCCCGTCTTCGGCACCCGCTCTCCGAGCTTGTTGGCCTCGTCAGGAGAGAGCTCGACACTCGCAAAAGCAAAGCATCGCCGAGATCCTGAAGCGGATGGCCATCTTGCAGGGTCTCTTCACCTGTGGAGTCCAAACCCGGATAGCGGGGCGCCAGAAGGACGTGCGAAGGACTCTCGAAGAATTGGAAGCTCCTGGACAGAGCTTCTGAAGGACCTTCTGGAGAGCTTCCAGGCAAACGTATTGGGAAACGCTTGGAACGCTGGGAAGGCGCGCCGGAGATTCCTGCAGGAAGCCCGAACGAGCTCTGGGGCTACCCTGCGGCTCCGGCTGCTTAACCTGAACCCTCCTAGCTCTCTACGAGCTATCTAAAAAAACGGAGGCCATCAACAAGAACGCGGGCTGTCACAAATCGACGCTGCCGACGAGAAGAAAGAACCGTGGATGGTGGAGCAGCGGCAGACGATACCACAGGTGCTGGCCCCTCCCCAGCCACGGCGGGGCGCGAATTTCTTGTTCCACCTGGGCATCTCATGGACGCCATTGATCTATTCATCCACTCCTCGCGTGGCATGATCTCTCCTCCCCACACCCCCGACGTCGTGACTTCTCTGCCCAGCGACCCGAGCGCTGTTCATCAGTTTCGGCATCCGGGAGCCCTTCTCGGGCCCCGAGACCATCAAAGAACAATACGGGATGATAGAAAGTGGCGCCAGGCAAGGGGTGGAGACTTCTGACGGTCCCGTGTTGAACAAAACGAGACGTCGAGACGTCTGGGTGCCCCTCCTTCCTCGCTGCGCCCCCTCCTAAAACGAAGCTAAAACAAGGATAAAATCGGGTACGGAAGGTTCGCGTCGTGTCGATCCTGGCGCTGATTCCTGACACCGCTTGGATCGTTCAACCTTGAACGATCGTCAGATCGTGCAAGATCGACCGATTCTGGGTCGCTGGCAGCGTCCAATGTTGAACGCCAGCGGCAAGGTCGCCGAGGTCGACACGACGCAAACCTACCGTACGGATAAATCGGGAGATCTCCGAGATTTTGCGGATCTGGAAGATGTCTCGGGCGCCGCGGCCCTCTCAAAGCGTTCCGCGACGCTCTGAGAGCGCTCGGGAACGCCATGGAACGGATTTACCGCCGTCCTGGCCCCGTGCCGACCTCCCCCCCCCTCCCGGGAGGCACACGCAGGCCGAGCCGCGGCTCCTGCGACGGATCCAGGGACTTCCTCGTGGTCTCCAGCCGGCAGAAGTTGACATACTCCCGGCACATGTCGATCAGGTCCGTGAGCCGCTCCTCGGCCGCGAGCGAGCCAAGGCGCCGACGGGCCGCCGGCGAAGCAGCAAAGAGGGCAGCAGCGGCGAGGAAGGGGCGGCGATCGAACATGGACAATGCCGAGCGGAGGTCGTTTTGAGGAAAATCAGCAAGAAGCCGATGTTTCGTCAAAATCGCGCCGCATTCTGCACTCTCTCGAGCAACTCCTCCTTGTGTGCGTCACGAGGCCCACCCCAGGTGGGAGGCGGGCGAGGGCTGGGAGGGGAGGGGGGAGCGGGAGAAGGGGCGAGGGGCACGGGGCAGGGCGACGGCAGAGGAGGGAGGGGAGGGAAGGGGGGAGACCACTCCGTCCAGGGTCTCGAGGCGAGTGCAGCCCTGGCGGCGAGAGGGCTCCTCCCGGGAACCAAGAAAGGCCCAGACGAGGCAAGGGTAGCGGTAGCTATCGGCACCCTTCCCTCCTCGGAGAGAGGGCCAAAAAACAGGGAGGGGGGGGGGAAGGGAAGGCGGAGGGAGGGAAGGGAAGGGGGAAAGAAGGGAAGGGAAGGGGGAAAGAAGGGAAGGGGAAAGAAGCGGGGGAAAGGGAAGGAAAAGGAAAAGGGAAGGGGAGGGGAGGGGAGGGGAGGGAGGAGGAGGGGAGGCGGAGCGGGGGACGGGGGGGCGGGGGAAGGGCAGCGGCAGGAGGCGGCGGCAGCGCTCTGCGGCGGCGGAGGGGAGGAGCGCCGCCGGTCCTCCTCGGGCCCGTCGGCCGCCGAGGACAGCGGGATGGACCTGGCTGCCCGCGAAGGGGCCACCGCGATGGCTGCCCGCGCGGGGCCTCAGACTCCGAGCAGGAGATCGACGCCAGAGTTGATCTTTTTTTTTTCTCTGGGAGTGGTCCTGCGCACGTCGTCGCCTTCTGGGCGGGGCTCCGCGGACCGGCGTGTCGGCCGCTCCACCGCGCAGCGCGGCCGCGGCCGCGGCCGCGGCCGCGGCCGTGGCCGGCCGGCGCAGCTGGCCGCGGCCGACGCCAGAGTTGATCTGCCCAAGGCTGATTTGCTCGTCGCGTCTGCGGCGAGACGCGCGCAGAATGCTTCGTCGGTCTGCGGAGGGGTCTGCGCGTGGATCACAGGTCAGGGCGAGCACTGCAAGTTCGGGGCAGATCAATCATGTCGTCGACCTCCTGCTCGAAGGCTGCGGCGAGGATGGAGGCAGCGTGGGAGGGCCGAGGGAAGGAGGGGGGCAGGGGGACGAGGAGCGGCGACAGCGCCAGAAGCAGTTCAGGCCCGTGCCTGAAGACTGGGGCGAAAGACACATCGTCGCCATCACAATCGGTGCATTCGTATACATACTCATAGGTTTTGCATGATCCTCCTCGCCGTCGTCATCGCCATCGCTCTCACCATCCATCTGTCCATCCAGCCAGCCAACCAGCATCATCCTTGCCGACGCCTTTCCCCTCAATCCCTCTCCGCCTCCTCCTCTTCCTCCCTCATCGTCCTGCTCCCCCTCCTCCTCCTCCTCCTCCTCCTCCTCCTCCTCCTCTTCCACCTCCTATTCTCCTTCCTCCTCCTCCTCCTCCTCCTCCCTCCTCCTCCTCCTCCTCCTCCTCCTCCTCCTCTTCCCTCCTCCTCCTCCTCCTCCTCCTTCTCCTCCTTGGTTTTTTTTATATAATGACTGAGCAGGCATGAGGCGAGGCCTGATGCATTCACAGTGAACAACCGCCGACGCAAGCGGAGTACCAAAAAAATTAAGCAGAGGACTGACGTGCGCAGCGGGTGACAGAATGGCAACAGAGGAATGCAACAGAAAGAGGCCCGCACGGGCACAGATCATGCGCACGCCACTCGGCACGAGAGGAAAGGAAGTTGATGAAGAAGCCGATATCGAATGTATAACATACTAAGGACACCGAAAGAGGGAGAGGTCGATATACACGTGCAAGCTGGCCTGCTAAAATGCTGGGCTACTTCGTCCTCCATGGTTTTGATGAAACGCAGGAGCGGCTAGGCGGCAGCTTAAGGTAACTGAGGCTGGTACAGTGCATGAGACCCCCGGTCCTCTCGACATCCCAACCGCTCCACAAACTCGTCCCTAATCCACCAAGATAAGCGAAGGAACGCAGCAAAACAGCAGATGCGTGCTGCAGGGTGCAAGTAAGATGACAATGGAAAAGAGAGCAGACGATGCATAACAGAGAGTGGGGTAGCGCTACTAAAGATCAAGAAATGTGAGGTGTGGTACCACTGAAGAGTGTGATGTGGGAGGTGACAGAGTACGGCGGCCCATAGTAGGGCAGAAGCCCCTCCGCCCAAGGCCAAAATGGCCAGATGCCAATTCCCACAAACTTTCCCATACCACCCACCCCGACCCCAACCCCTGTAGAGTCAGAACCAGTATCGCAAGTGCTGGCGACGGCCGAAGATCAGTAGAGGACGAGAGCTTTTGGAAACAGCTGCCTTGATCGGGTAGGCTGGCCAGGTCGGTACTGCTTGGCCTTTTGTTCGGCAATACATATATATATATATATATAATATTATAATATATTATTATAATAATATATATATATATATATATATAATATACATATATATGTTTATAAGCTGCTGGGCGGAACAATTCAGACTTGCTGGGGCTGGCACTCAAACATGGCTGGCCTGTGATGCCATCAAGAAAGTCTGACTGATATACGGTGGGCAATGCGAATGGGTGATGTGTGCCGTTGTAATGAACTGCCGAGTCGGTATGTCTGAGGCTGGTTACGTCAACTTGCTAGGGCTGGCACAAAGCATGGCTGGCTTATTGATGATCACTATAAAAACAAGCTGGCCTGACGTTCGCAGTGCGAGAAGGGTATGGCTATGTGGGCAAAGTCCCCTTCATCAATCCCTCTCCCTGACATCCTCCACCAGCCCCGACCCTACCATTGGTTATACAAGGTGGCGGGGAGCAAACCAAAGGAAGAACTGGCGACGGCTAACTGAAGATAGCCGAGTGGTCGTTCGACATAAGTATCGTAGTATCGTATGATGCTCTGCAACGCGAAACCTCGCAAGAGAGTTAGGCAAAATGGATAGCGGCAGGGCTAGAGCGGGGCCACGCCCTGGATCCAGGGGGGCCTGAAAGATGGCCGAGTACATCCACGTGCTGAAAGTAACTGGCCCGCAGCGTGATGGAGTAGAGACGTAGTCAGAGAGGAAGGTATAATACAGTTGCTGAGTGTGGCTCAAGACCAGCACAGTAGAAGGCTGGCCTGTGCTGTGGCTGCATGCTAAGCTTGTGCGGCCGCGCCCTGGTGTCCAGGGGAAGCGGTACGCTACTGGGTGACGCTCCCTCCCCAACAGATCCTCAGCTCACACCACCTCCACCGCAAAAGAAGTGAAAGAGCGGTTGCAATGCGATTGTCGTAGGCAGAGGTAAAAACCAAGGACGGCCCGACAAGCAAGCAGCAACGACCCAGGAAGAGGAGTAGGTGCAGCACCGAGCCGAAGCCACAGCGAGACACATGCGCCTGGAATCCACACGCGGAGACCAGCCCCCACATAACCCCCGCCCCATGCCCCCAGCAAAGCAGCCGAGGGGAGGGGGAAGAGGCCAGCGGCCCAGCGGAGCGGGAAAGGAGGAGAGGGGAGAGACGATCGATAGCATGACGTGAGACAACGCCCAAAAAAACCGGCCCCATAACAGAACCGGCCCAAAAAAACGGACGCGGCGGGCCAATAACAGAACGGGCCCCCAAAAAAACGTGAGAGATCGGTAAGATGCATCAGGGCATAGATAAGCAAACGCATGCGAAACCAAGCAAATGGAGTGGAGGAAGACGAGTGGACCGCCACGGCCGATGGGTGACAAGTCACCGGAGACGAAAGCTGAGCGCAAGCAAAGTGTGTGAGGACGGGAGTAGCTCATCAACAATCCTCGTCCTGGCGGCGCTTGATGTTATGAAAGCCGCTGGTGTGGAAGATGTGAGGCCGTGTACTAGCCAAGCATATGTACGGGAGGTAAGAAACTCGTCCTAGTGGAAACCGATGTACTGGTGTAAAGTGATGGTATGGCGGAAATCGGTGTTCTAACCCCAGTTGTCTCCACCATCTGCACGGCGGGTAGGAAACCTCGGTTTAGGTGTAGATGGAGATTTGTGGTCGGGCATAGGGGGCTTAGACTGGGGCATGTTCGGTGCTGCCAGTGCTGTGGTAATTTCGTAGCGCTGCCATGATTCCCTGTTCCATCTGTTGCGCAGTAGGGTTTCTTCCAGACATTGGTGGTACTGCTGATGGTGGTTCCGAATTGTGCTCAAGCAATTTAGGAATCGCTGGCCGCTGCTGTCCTCTACGCACAGTGCTTCAGTCTGCGTCGCTAGCTCTGCTATTGGTATGTCGATGAGCCAGAGCTGTGCTGCTGCTGCTTTGGGTGGTGGACAGATCACTGGGATCTTGAAGCTTGGCGGTGGGTGGTTTAGTGGACTTCGTATCACTCTGGTGGTATTGGTATGCTGCGCTGTTGGTGCTCTGGTGTTTGCTGGTTGTTGGATTGGCGAAGATGTACATGTCGGTCGTGTAGCTTGGGCGTCTTGTGGCGTGGGTTGTGGTGAGTCGTCTGGTTGGTTGTCGCTGTCGGAAGAGTTTGATGCGAATGATGAGAGGCCAATATACCTGCCGTCTTTTGTTGTGCAGGGTTGTCGCTCTGACTGCCCAGTCATATTGTATGTCGTCGTCGTCGTAGCCACGGCAAGAGTAAAACAGATGTGATACTGTGATGATGGTTCAATTAGTCAGTTCGTTCAATTTTATCGTGGGTGTGCTGAGTACGGTGGAAATTCGTCTGCTGGTTAGTGAGACTGCTAGTATGAAGTCGTATTGTTGAATATGCTGCAGCGCAAAGTCTTGGATCCTGTAGTCTAGCTTTCTTTGTGGTGCGTCGTCTAGTCGTGGTCGCGCTGGTGAAAAGTGTGTGTCTGCTTGCTTGGAGTCCCTGAGTACTAGGTATGTGGTCGGCTCCGTGGGTGGTAGCTGGAAGGACGTTAGTGGCGCAGCGTTTGCGTTAGGTTCAAGCGGTGGATGATAAAGTACTCGCGAAAAGTATTGTCAAGATACCTGTGCGAACCATCCAATGGTAAGTGGTCGTTCGGGAAACGGTACTAAGAAGTGTTATCGTTCTCACTGTAGTAGACTGCGTATTGACAGCTCTCCTTGTCGCTCGCGGTCGTCGTCTTTGGCTCTGTACGCCTTCCATCCTGGTGGAAGGTGCATGTCGTGTCCTTGGCTGGGAGGTAGTGATGCTAGTGTGAGAGTGTGGAGACGTATATGTAGTCCTCGCCACTGCGTTCCTAGTCTCTGTCGTCCTCGTCTTCCTCCTCCTCCTCCTCTTCCTTCTCCTCCTCCTCCTCCTCCTCTCCCACCCCCCTCCTCCAGGAGGAATGACCAAGAGGAGCAGAAGAGGGGAAGAAATAGAAAACAGACGAGGAGAGGGAGCAAGAGGACGAGGAAGAGGAACTGCGAAGCGGGGATGCATCCATAGCCATCGCCTGAGAACCGACGTCCTGGTGCCCCAGCGGGTGGTGGATATGGGCCCGAATACATCCATATGCACCGCCTGTGGAAAGGAGAAGAAAGAGAAAACAGGCGGGAAGAGGGAGCAGGAGGAAGAGGAAGAGGAAGAGGAAGAAGACAAAAAGCGGAAGAGGAAGAGGAAGGAGCACCACAGGCTGGGCGCAGGAGGATCGGGGCGGGACAGGAACTGCAACAGCGCGTGCGAGGAACGCCCCCCCGCTCCGGGGCGGCGCGCGGCGGCCATCTCGAGCGCGCCCCTTCGGCGCGCGCGCGCGCCCGCGTTAACGCGCGGCCCCCGGGACTGCAGGCAGGCCCGGAAGGAGGCCAGCGCCTCCGCAAACTTGCCCGCCGTGACCAGCCTCAGCGCCTGGCCGGGCGCGGCGCGGCGCGGCGCGGCGCGGGGCGGCGCGGGGCGGCGCGGGGAGGCGCGGGGAGGCGTGCAGAGGCGGCAAGTGCGGGAGCAGCGGGAGCAGCGCTTCGTCCTCCTCCTTCTTCTTTTCCCTCTTCCTCATCCTCCGCCTCCTCCTCCTCCTCCTCCTCCGTCTCCTCCTCCTCCCTCCTCCCTCCTCCCTCCTCCCTCCTCCCTCCTGCCTCCTGCCTCCTCCCCCCTCCCCCCTCCCCGCTCCCCCCTCCACAATTACTCAATATGAATACTACTCTCCCTCTTCCCCTGATGACGGTGTGAAAGTGCTCGACCCCCCCCCCGCGTACTGTTTTTACACACAGGTTTCCCCGAGTTGGGTTTTCGCCTGCATTTGTTTCAAAATGCTGCTCTCGCTGAGGCGCCGGCCTCATTTTCGGGCCCCGCTCGTTCCGAATCGTGCTCCCGCTGCAGCGCTGGCCTCATTTCCGTGCTTCCGCTCGTTCCGAATCGTGCTCCCGCTGCAGCGCTGGCCTCATTTCCGCGCTTCCGCTCGTTTCGACTCGTGCTCCCGCTGCAGCGCTGGCGTCATTTCCCGTGCCATGCCACGGCATGCAATGCAATGCTAGGTTGATACTACGCTTTGCGGTGCTCTTCTACGCCATGCCATGCCGTGCTCTACAATGCATCGCGTACCCTTTCGGATCATTGCCCTGCTCGACATCCGACTGTGCGAGTAGAGAGGGGATCTACGCCATGGTAAGGGATGGGAGGGAGGGGTAGGATGTCAGATATGACGCGAGCGCACCTAGCTTGCCCCTCCCCCCTCCCCCTCCTCCTCCCCTCTCCTCCTCCTCCTCCTCCTCCTCCTCCTCCCTCCCCCTCCTCCCCCTCCCTCCTCTCCTCACCTTCCTCCCCCCTCGCCTCCCTCCCTCCCTCCCTCCCTCCCCCCTCCCCCCCTTCTCCTCCTCCTCCTCCTCCTCCTCCTCCTCCTCTTCTTATTCTTATTATTATTCTTATTATTCTTATTCTTTTTCTTATTCTTATTATTATTCTTATTATTATTATTATTATTAGTATTCTTATTATTCTTATTATTCGTCTTCTTATGTTTCTTATTATTCTTCTTATGCTTCTTCTTCTTCTTATTATTATTATTATTCTTATTAGTATTCTTATTATTCGTATTATTATTATTCGTATTATTCGTATTAGTCTTCTTATTATTCTTCGTCGTCTTCTTCTTATTATTATTCTTGGTATTAGTATTCTTCTTATTATTCTTCATATTATTCTTATTATTCTTCTTAGTCTTATTATTCGTCTTATTATTATTCTTCTTATTAGTATTCGTATTCGTCTTCTTCTTATTATTATTCGTCGTCTTATTACTATCCTTCTTATTATTATTATTATTCTTATTATTCTTATTCGTTTTCGTCTTCTTAGTATTCTTCTTATTATTCGTATTCTTCTTATTATTATTATTATTATTATTATTATTCGTATTCTTATTATTATTATTCTTATTCTTCTTATTATTATGCTTCGTATTCTTCTTATGTTGCTTGGTATTCTTATTATTCTTATTCTTATTGTTCTTCTTATTATTCTTATTTGTCTTATTCTTATTATTCTTATTATTATTATTCTTCTTCTTATTATTATTCTTATTCGTATTATTCTTAGTCTTCTTCTTCTTATTCCTCCTCCTCCTCCTCCTCCTCCTCCTCCTGTTCCTCCTCCTCCTCCTCCTCCTCCTCCTCCACCTCATCCTCCTCCTCCTCCTCCTCTCCTCCTCCTCCTCCTCCTCCCCTCCTCCCCCCTCCCCCTCCTCCTCCCCTCCTCCTCCTCCTCCTCCCTCCTCCTCCTCCCTCCTCCTCCTCCTCCTCCTCCTCCCCCTCCTCCTCCTCCTCCTCCTCCTCCTCCTCCTCCTCCCTCCTCCCCTCTCCCCCCTCCTCCCTCCTCCCTCCTCCTCTCCCTCCTCCCTCCTTCCCTCCTCCCCTCCTCCCCCCTCCCTCCTCCCTCCTCCCCTCCCTCCCCTCCTCCCTCCTCCCTCTCCCTCTCCTCCTCCCTCCTCCCTCCCTCCTCTCTCCCTCCTCCCTCCTCCTCCTCCCCTCCCCCTCCTCCCTACTCCTCCTCCCTCCTCCCTCCTCCCTCCTCCTCCTCCCTCCTCCCTCCTACCCTCCTCCTCCTCCTCCCTCCCCTCCCCACCTCCTCCCTCCTCCCTCCTCCCTCCTCCTCCTCTCCCTCCTCCCTCCTCCCTCCTCATCCTCCTCCTCTCCTCCTCCTCCCTCCTCCTCCTCCTCCTCCTCTCCTCCTCCCCCTCCTCCTCCCCCCCTCCTCCCTCCTCTCTCCTCCCTCCTCCCTCCTCCTCCTCCCTCCTCCCTCTCCCTCCTCCCTCCTCCCTCCTCCTCTCCTCCTCTTTCTCCTCTTTCTCCTCTTTCTCCTCCTCTTTCTCCTCCTCCTCTTTCTCCTCTTCCTCCTCTTTCTCCTCTTCCTCCTCCTCCTCCTGGGAGGGGGGGCCCTATCACAGCTCAAGTCGGCCACGCGCAGAGGGGGGCAGGGAAAGAGGGGGAAGGCTTCTCAGAGGGAGGCCGCCTCTGAGGAGGCGCCGGCCCTACAGCCAGAGAGACGAGGCCCGCGCCTTCTAAGAAGCAGGGGTGCTTATGAAAAGCCTCCCCCCCATGCTCCCCTCTGCGCGTGGCCGATTTAGGGGGAAGGCAAGGGGTTGGTCCCCTCCCCTCCCCCCTCCTTCTTCCCTTCTGCCCTCCCCTCCCCTCCCCTCAATTACGCCTGCCAACACTGCAGCCAACGTTTCTGCTTCCCCGCCAGCGTTGCTACATGGCAGGCCTGTTTTGCAGCTTCCCCGTCCCCACGAGTGGGGCGTGACGCTTTCGGGCGTCCGATCGGTCTCGCTTCGCTTCCAGGGGCTGGTCCACCCGACAGAGCCCGACGCCTCAGGCTCCGATGGCCACAACATCTTCCCCGGCACTGTCCAGCCCGTGCTCGGCCCGAGCACGCTCGGGCCCCCGGGTCGGCCGGGTGGTAATGGGGAGTGACCCATCCTCAGGGCCTCTTTTGGAGCCAGCAGGGGCCCAAAAGGGGCCCAGACCCGGACACGCTAGACCCGGACACCCAATATCCCTCGAAACCAATTGTTCCAAACGGCGGCACGAACAAAATACTGCACTGCAGCACTTCCAGAATAAACCTGGACACGGGCCCCAAAAACCTGCAAGACCTCCCTTAACCCGGACACAAACCCGAATCCTGCAGCGCAGCAAACCAAAAATGCACGGGTGCTGAAAAACGTGACTTTACAGGAAAAGTTGTCGCTTCCTTGGTTTTCCGTGTCCTGGTTTATCTGTGTCCTGGTCTCTGGGGGCCCCCAGGGCCCTTTTCTTCACCCCCATTTGGGCCGCCCCCCATGACCATTAGATCGAGCATGTCCTCCTGCAGGCGCATTGTAGAAGAAACATGATAAATAGTCGGATCGTCCCCAGACTCATGTTTGACTATTTCTGACTATTCCTCCTGTTCGAGGGACATGCCCGACTTAACATGACCACGCGCCCGACCGGCGGGGAAGGGGGCAATGGCTCCTCCTCCGCGCCGAGGCACGGCGCGGCCGCTTCCCGGAGGTCGGCAGAAAGCGAGGGGGAGAGCCCACGCGAAAAAGAAGGGGGGGGAGAGCCGAACACGGGGGCAGAGGGCGCGACGTGCCCTGGGCACGAGGAGGGAAGAGGAGGGGGGGGGTGGGGGAGGAGAGGGGGGGGGCTGTGGACGGAAGCAGAAAAAACGGCATGAGCCCAGACTGTTGGCGCTCCGCGCGGATTTCTCGGATCCGCGCTGGGCGCCCCCCCCCTGGCGCGCGGAGCGCGCCAGGGGCGGCGCTGGGACCCAGCGCGGATCGAAGAAATCCGCGCAAAGCGCTTCTTCGAGTGGAGGGAGGCAGGACAGAGGAGGGGGGAAGGAGGGAGGGGAGATCCATCGAAATGCCGCTCCGATGCTTGGCATCCTTCGTGTGAGCGCTCGGCCTGCGGCTACAGAAATACCACAAGTCGGGGGCGCATGTTTGAGTACGTCGCACGTCCTGCACAGAGGCTCTGTCAATAAGC
The DNA here is from genome assembly GCA_963575745.1 of Prorocentrum cordatum. Classification (NCBI taxonomy): domain Eukaryota; class Dinophyceae; order Prorocentrales; family Prorocentraceae; genus Prorocentrum; species Prorocentrum cordatum. The sequence continues at coordinate 79,354 of CAUYUJ010011303.1, read as the reverse complement.
TGTAAAACAATGCTTTGTAAACTCCTGCATGCTTCCTGTATTAGCATCCACCTAACAGGGGGCACAGCTGATGAAAAAACGATGCATCGGTGCGTCGCTACAGTGCACATGCCCTGTGCTGCAAACCCCATACATGATCTGTGACTTCTTACCTAATTAGCGCCCCGCCCCCCCTCAGGGCCACGAGATTTCGAAAGTGCATCGCCTTGAGCAGTGCTTAGCTGCACTGCAAGCAAACGTGCTTGTCGAGGCAATTCTACTTACTGCGACCCCAAACATTGTAAAAGCGACGCGCTCAAGGCAGGAATGCCGGTGGGTGCCGAACCGACAAGACGTCCACCAGAGCTTCCAAACTACAGAGAACGCACTCTGCAAGAGAAGTGCCTGCCCGCAGGGGGTCCCTCTGACCCCTCCTGGCTTGCCCAGGAGGGCGCATACACAGCTCTGGGGCCCAGGAAGGGCCCGAGGGGGCAGTGGATGTGTATAGATCTCGTCGCACGAGAAGACGCAGTCTGCAGGAGAAGTGCCTGCCCGCAGGGGACCCCTCTTGACCCTCCCCGGTCTGCTGTGCCTCCATCCCCTGCGCCCTGCGCGGGGAGCGGGAGTGCCGAGAGCGGGGAGCGGCAGCGGCAGCCGGAGGGAGGAAGAAACTTTTGAAGTCGGCGGGCGCAGAGGTACGAAAGCGGTCGGGCGCCGGTCGGGCGACGGGCGGGGCACGCCGATAACAGCTGGAAGAACAGCAGGAGAAGGGGGACGAAGACCGACAAGAAGAGTAGAGGGGCGCGGGAGATGGTAGAGAGAAAGAGACGCAGAAGGAGGTCGGTCGGTCGGTACTCGCCACATGGTCCCAATCCTGCCAGTGAGTGCACATAAGATGGATCGGCGTGCGCGACTCTCGCGCCCTCGCAGCCCGCGTTGTCAAAAGCTCGGAGGGTGCCCCAGAAATTCGCCCACAACGTGGGCACCAGGGCGAGCTGGGTCGACATGCCAGCCACCTGCGGCCCATCGTTCGGACAGGTGGCAGTCTACTGGACCCCTCACGTCATCACAGAAAAGGATTGAAAAGGGAAGAGATGGGGTTGCAGCGTTCCGAAAAGCTAAAGAGCAACGGAGAGGGAGGAGTCGCCCCCTGGCGCACCTCATCACCGCCCGATCGGGCGGACCCTCGCGGGCGGGGACCAGGAGATGCGGAGGGAACAGGAGGGGGACAACTCGGGACTTCGTGGAACCGGGGGCTTTGCTGAACCGAGGATTGGGCTTCTCCGTGTGACCCCGTTTACTCTGCCCCCGTCTACGACGCCCAGGGACCCCAAAGACGGGGGCACAGTCGAGCGCGGCAGTCGGCACTCCCGGCGCCCACATTTGCCGTGCCCCCGTCTCTGGCGCCCGGAACGGCAACGACGAGGGAAGAAGACCGGAGCAGGAAGTACGTACGGCCTCCCTGAACTGCGGGAGCAACGCACAGATCCCGAAATGTGGCCATCGCTGCAACGTGGGCAGCATCATCGAAGGACCACAACCTAGAAACACACACATGACACACCTCGGCGGCGAGCGCGGAGGGGGGGGGTAGAGGGAGAAGGCCTTCTCACAGGCGGCGCAGCTTCTCGGAGTACCTCCAGCCTTCTTGGACAGGCGCGTTCCACTGCTCGCAGAGTAACTGCTCGCAAATGGCCCGGATCCGCCGCGAGGAGTCTACGATCTATTACATCGAGGCCCACACGCGTTTTTCACACGTTTGCGAGTAGGCACTCTGCAAGTACTGGAACGCTCTCGGTGACTTCTTGTCTTCGGGGAAGGCTCAGGAAACTTCTCAAAGGTCGGGGGACTTCCGAGCCTTCCGAGAAGGCCCGCCCCTTCTCGCTAGGCCCCCCCAGGCTCGGCAGCGGCACAATCGGACAGGAGAATAGCAGAGCAGAGAGCTGCACTCATGCATCCCAAACTGAATTTCGCCCAAGGGGCGATGAACTAGATAAGCGCGTCCCACTCCCCGCAAAGGAACTACTCGCAAATGGCCTGGATCCGCCGCGGGGGATCTACGACCCTATTACGTTTGCGAGTGGGCACTTTGCGAGTAGTGGAGCGCGCTCAGTGATTAACTTTTGTGAAACTAGTGGGTGCGACGTGGTCAGTTAGAGGCTTTCACCGTGATCCTTGCTGGCAATGCCTTCCCCAGGTTCCTGAGGCTCCTCACGCAATGCCACGCAATACCGAACAATGCCAAGCAATGCCGGACAATGCTTTGTGCTACATTGCGTGGCAGTGCTTTGCATTGCAAAAATCTGGTTGGCATTGCTCTAGAAGAATGACGAGCCCTAATTGGAGTCGCGCCGGGCTCGTGTGTACTAGAGTGGAAAGAAAGAAGACTTGGGGGGAAGGATAGAGAGACGGACGGAGGTAAGAGGGAGGAGTGAGGGAGGAAGGGAGGAGAGAGGCAGGTAGGGAGGAAGGAGGAAGTTAGAGAGGAGAGAGAAGGGACCTCACCTACACCTCCGACATGTTCGAGACATCGTCTGCGCAGGGGCCAATTCACGGAGGGTGCGCCGCTGGATGACCCCAAGGAGGGGGGGGGACCCACCCACCCCCATTTCCCCGATCCGTCGTCGGGGACCCCCCCACCCTCCCCCCCTTTCCCGGTCCGTCGTCAGGGAACCCCCCCCCTCCCCACCCCTTTCCCAGTCCGTCGTCGGGGATCCCCACCCATTCAAAAAGGAGGGGGGGAAGTTCCGAACCCCCCTCCCCCCTCCTCCCCTTTGGCCGCCAAATTCAAAACCCCCCCTTCCCCCCTTTCGCCAAGGCGCCCCCTGGCTCCGGAACCCGACCCCTACCACCCCTGACACTACCACCCCGACCACCCGCAACCCTCACCCCAAATCCTAACCCTAGCCCCAAACAGCACTCAGTATTCATTATTCACTATTCACTACCCACTGCTCACGACTCACTACGCACTACTCACTTCTCACTACACACTGCTGACTACTCACGACTTACCACTCACTACCCACTACTCACTACCCACTACCCACTACTCACTACTCACGACTCGCTACTCCCTACTCACTACTCATTAGTCTCTCCTCACTCATCACTACTCACTACCTACTAACCACTATCCACTGTTCACTCCTGAGTACCCACAATTCACTACTCACTACTCACTGCCCACAACACACTACTCACTATCCACTGCTCGCTACTCGCTACTCCCTATTCCGCACACAGCACTCGCTGCACACTACTCACTATTCACTACTCGTTCCTCCCTACTCGCTACTCGCTACCCGACACGCAACATTCACTACCCACTACGCACTACTCGCTACTCAATACAAATTATCCCTTATTCCCTACTCCCTACTCACTACTCACTAGTCACACGTCACTACTAAATACTCACTACTCAGTAATCACAACCCACTACTCCCGACTCAGTACGCACTACTCACTACACTCTACTCGCTACTCCCTACGCACTACACGCTACTCACTACCCACTTCTCACTTCTCACTACTCAGAGATTACTACTCTTTACTCACTACTCACTACTCACTACTCACTACTCGCTACTCCGTATTCGCTACTCACTACTCCCCACTCACCATTCACTACTGACTACTCCCTCCTCACTACTCACTACTCGCAGTGCCCTACTCGCTACTCACTACTCACTACTCGCTACTCCCTACTCACTACTAACTACGCACTCCCCACTACTGACTACTGACTACTCACTACTCACTACGAACTACTCACTACTCGCTCCTCCCTACTCGCTATTCACAACGCCCTACTCACTACTCACTATTCACGACTCCCTCCATTTTACTCACAACTCCAAATGCCCTACTCGCTACTCACTATTCACTACTCGCTACTGCCTACTCGCTACTCAGTGCTCACTACCCACTCCCCACTACTGACTACTGACTACTCACTACTCTCTACTCACTGCGCACTACTCCATACTCACTACTCACTACTCACCACTCGCTACTCGCTACTATCTACTCACTACTCACTATTCACTAGTCGCTAATCACTACTCACTAGTCTCTACTCACTTTTCACTACTCACTACTCACTATCCCGAGGCCAGACTCCCCCCCCTTGCGGGAGAGGCCCCCTCCCCTGCCCCTTGTTCGGCGCAAAGGCGGGGAGGGGAGGGGGGCTCGAACCCCCCCCCCTCCAGCGCCAAGGGGGGGAGGGGGGGGGGTCTGGAACCCCTTCCTCCCTTCAAGGGGGGGGGAGGGGTTCGGAACCCCCCGCCTTCCCCTGAAAGGGGGGAGGGGGGGGTCGAAAATCTCACCCCCCCTTTGAAGGGGGGGAGGGGGGAGGGTTCTGCGAGCACACACACCCTTTTCAATTACAGGGTCATCCACTGGCGCGCTTTCCAAATCACGAGAGCACTGGGCTGCGAGCCTCCTTGACTCTGTCCTGGATGAGCTGGGAGGTGAAGAAGATGACCGGCGTCATGTCCCTCTGCTTGAAGCTGCCTGCTCGGAGCGCCCGCATCGCTCTCGCACGAACCAGCTCGCGCAAAATCGCAGGCCCAACGGGCTAAAGGCGTGCTAGAATGCATCTCTGGCGAGAGGCTGATAGCATGACTAGTTCGTGCGCGCGTGGCGGTCGCTGGGCTGTCCCCAGACGCAAAGTAGCTGGGTGAAGCTCAGCGGAATCCCAGAGATGATTACTCCTGGGGCGCGGCCCCTGAGACCCAAGACAGCCCGAAGATCGCCACAAGGAAACTCCATGGGCGTCGAGACGACCCAAGAACGCTCCAAGACGGCCGAAGATGGCTTCAACAGACGTCCGAAGAGGCTCCCAAGATGGCCCAAGAGCGCTCCAAGATGGCCCAATATGGCCTCAAGACGGCCGAAAAAACTCCCAAGAGAGACCCAACACGGCCAAAGAGGGTCAAAAGAGGACCCCCAGAGAGCCCCCAAAGACGAAATCTACGAGTTCCCTGAGGTATACCGAAGCTGTTAAAGTTGTAGTTGTTTATGCTTCCGCCCAAGACAGCCTAAGAGGCCCCCGAGATCGCGCCAAGACGGGCCGAGAAACCCAAGATGGACAAAAGGGCCCCTAAGACGGTCCAAGAGGCCCCCAGGAGGGCCCAAGAGGCCCCCTAAGATAATCCCAAAAGAGAGCCCCGTGAAGGGCCCAAGAGGTGTAAAGCGAACTGACGTTGGATCCTTGAACTCCCAAGACGGCCCTCGGGACCGCCAGCAGACTGCCGAGAGACTCCCAGAGACCCCAAAAGGTCCCAGAAGGCCCGCGATGGGCCACGGAGACATATCAGAGAGGCCCCCAAGAGGCCCCACGAAGCCCCCTGGAGGCCCCCTAATAAGCCTCCAGGAGGGTCTAGACAAGCATCCCAAGAGAGCCCGAGAGGAATCCACACGCTGATCCACGATCCAGGCGCGGCAGTGGGATGCACTCACGGAACTTCGGTGGGGGCGTACTCCGTTGAGTGTTGCTTGGCAACTACCCTGCAGCTGTTCCTTCCCCAAGCAAAAAATCACGCGACAGCTAATGGAGACGACCGTCACCCACCACCTTCTCGGGCCCCGCGAGCACGCAGGCAAGAGCGAGTGGTGATACAGCCTGGGCAGGCGGAATGAGCGCAGTGATTCAATCATGTTGCGCTGGGTGGTTCTCTCCGTCTGCTCCAAACGGCCAAGCCGTGCGACGGACAGACGAAAACGCAAACCAGAGATCATGTGCGCGAAATGAAGGGACGAGCGCTCGCAGGCTGTGAAAGGGTGCGGCTGAACTGCTGCCGTGTGCTCATTGTGTTGTCTTTTGTGTGTTGCCTCTTGTCTCTCCAGCCCTGTCTCCGTTGTACTGCCTACTAGAGGGCCCGTGATGGGCCTTCAGAGTCCAAGGCGACCTAAGATGGCACCAATATGTCGGCATGGCTCAGGAGGGTCCCAAGACACGCCCGACAGGCAAAAAGCAATACAAAACTACTCGCTAACGATTTTGCCTTTCCATGTTTTGATCCCGCAGTGTCCCACGATCGCTTCGAGGCGGTGCCAAGAGCCTGCGATGGTGCCCAAAGGGGGCCCAAGAAGGCCTCAGATTGGCCCCAAGGTGCCCCCGAGCTGAGATAGCTCTGAGACCGAGACAGCCCAGATAGCTCTGAGACTGAGATTGCCCCAAGGGGCCTGGAGGAGCCGAGATAGCTCTGAGACTGCCCAGGATGGCCCCAGATGGCTTCCGGGCACGTTTCGGGACGTTCTGGCAGGCACGTCGCGCGGGAGGGGCGAGGAAGAGGCGCGGCACAGATCCCAACGCTCTCAAGACGAGGAGGGAGGAGTGCGCCCCTTGGCCGCTGCACCCCCGCCTACGATGGGTTGAGGGTGGCTCCAGAGGCGCCAAAGATGACCCCGAGACTTCGGTGGCAACTCATGGGAGCCTCCCATACCATCCTGTCGGCTCTTGCGAATCGGCGCTACCCGACGCTGATCAACGCTAAATCGACGCTGGTCGACGCAGACCGACGCGGAACAGGCGCCATCTCACCGACCCCCAAACGCTAATCGACGCTAACCGACGCTGAAGATGGAATTGCGAGGGAATACAAGGCTCCAATGATTTGCTATCGAACGAGAGGCCCCAGAGTGGCCCCCGGGCTGCTCCAACCTAGGACAGGGCCACGACTGGCTGAGCCTGCAGCGGCGGCGGCAGAGGGCGCAGCCCTTCAGATCACGCGTGCGAGACAACAGGGCCGGCGCCAAGGAGGACGAAGAGCAGGGGAGGAAAAAGGAAAACACAAAGACGAAGGGCAGGGGAGAAAGAAGACGAAGGGGAGTAGAGTAGAGCGGGGAGGAGGCCGAAGAGCAAGGGAGGAAGAGGGCACGCGCGCCAGTGCCAGCTCTGGTGGTGCGGGACTGGCATGGCGGGGACGGCAGAAGCGGGGATATTCAACGGGGGAGGGATTGGAGAAGGCGGAGGCTGAGGGGCGGTAGCAGGGGGGGGCCGGGGAGAAAGGGGCACAATGAAAAGGCTGGGCAGGAGGGCAGGAAAGACGATGACCACGACGCGCGACGCAGGCGAGGCTGGGAGGCAGGAGGGGGGGGCTGGCGCCCGAGGGGGGGGGGCCACGCGCGAGCGGGGCCCGCGGCCTTCCGACAGCAGGGGCCAGCTCACGGAGGGTGCCTGGGGGAGCGGGCCCCAGACCACGCGCCGCGTCAACCGCATTGTTTTCCTCCGCCCCTGTTCCCCAACTCGGCAAGTGCGTGTGCGTATGTGCATATATATATATATATATATATATATATTATATATATATATAATATATAATATATATATATATATATATATATATGTGTGTGCATATATATATATATGATATATATATATATATATAATATATATATTATATATAATATATGCACATGTGCGCGAGTATGTACAAATCCCCCAAACGATGCTTGAACTTACGGGTTCCTACTTCTAAAAAACTGGGCCTGGTTGGCGGCCAACGGTTCCGTGATCGCCGTCGCCGCCCCGTCGCCGCCTCGTCGCCGCCCGTCGTCTGGGCCTGGCCGGCGGTCTGGCGGTTCCGTCCTCGCCGTCGCCGCCTCGTCGCCGCCCCATCGCCGCCTCGACGCCGCCTGGAATCTCTTTTCTCAAAAGGAAGTTAATTCGACCCTCCCCCCGGGATTATCCGCATCTTTGTCGTATTGCAATTTGAATTTGGTTCTGCCCCATCGTTCATCCTAAATATGAATCCGTACCATACCAGCCGAACCAACATCGACCACCCCCCCTGCCATCCTCTGCCAAAAACTATACGCGCGCAACCGTGTACGAAACAAAAACAGTTTTCAATAATCCCTTTGCCAACAAATTGACGAAGTGCGCACGCGCGCGTCGTCGCTCGCGCATGCCGTAATGTTTCCCAAAAAACCTTAGGGTTCGTAAGGATGTCAAAACCGAGTGCCCGAAAAAACATTAGGGGAAAAAAAAACAAAAACAAAAAAAAACAAAAAAAAAAAACATAGTTTCGCAGCACGGATGTTCACACTAAAATTTGCGCGCGCGCTCTTGCGAATTCTTGAAAGAAAAATAGGTTGTTCAAGATTTCCAAACTATATATGTAGTGTATGGGCCTCGCGCGCGCATGTCGAAATCGTTCGAACGCCCTTGCGCGCGTGCCGTCGCGAGGCCCGGTTGCAAAAATGCGACGAAGTGCATGCGCGCACCTCGTCGCGCGCGCATGCCGAATGTGTTATAAAAAACACTAGATTCCGCAAGGACGTCAGAACCGAACTTCCCGAATCTGGGATAAAAAATACATGTGGATTCGAAACATCGGTTCTATGTTTAAACATATGTTTTGTGATTGAAAAAGAAGGAAGAAGAAAAGGACAGAAAAACTAGTGCTCGCGCTCTTGCGAAGTTTCTATTCAAGAAAAGATAAATTGTTCAACATGTTCACTGCATTTTGCCAAACGGGCCTCTCGCACCACATGCCAGGATCATTCGACTGTCCTTGCGCGCGTGCTGGGAAGGGCACGATCCGCGTCAAATAATATGACACGGGCCACTTTCGCGCGTCGGCCGCGAGCGCATGTCAAACTCCTTCCAGAAACTTCATCGCCGACGCGAGGACACCGTCAGGGTCGTCGGCGCGATCAGCATCGGCACCGTCACTGGCCATGCCGTCGTCGCTGACAACATCGTCACCAACATCGCTATCATCATCATCGTTTCTATCGTTGTCGACGTGGCCATGATACCGCGCCCGCCCAAGTCGGCCGCGTTGGTCGCGCCAAACTAGCTGGCCGCTGCGAGCGCGCGCATGCGCGAGCTGGCGCGGCCGCAGAGATGCACCAGCCAACACCAAGAATTCATCGCAATCGTCGCCGCGTGAATTTTTCAAACCAATTTGCGGGTGGGTGGGTGGGATGTTTGCAAAAGCATGGGATGTGCCAACTCGTTTGTAACAAAACAAGCGCACAACATAGACTATCCTTTCATATCCTTGCAAAAAAATAAGATCTACCACCCTCGCCCCACCGGACTTAATGATTCCCCTCTTCGTACTGCATGTTACATATGACTCTGCCTTTTCGCCCATCCAAAGCATGAGTTCGCATCGCCCCAGCCACACCGGTAATCCCCCCCTCATCCTCGGCCCAGAAAACGATGCGCACACGCTCGTTTATCCCAAGTCATCAGTTTCCAACAACCCCATGGAAAAATGAAACGAAGTGCACAAGCGCGCGTCGTCGCGGGCGCATGACGGTGTGTATATAGATAAAGGGAAACAACGATATATATATATATATACACACACATACTGTATATGTATGTATACATATGGTATTATAAATACACATATATATATATGTATGTGCTCACACCAAACACACACAAACACAACAGCAAAAACAGCGACAACAACAACAAGCCGAAAACACACACTGGCGCCCGAGACCCAATTCACCAGGTCGCGTTTTCGCAACCGGAGCAAATGACCCAACCCCCAGCAACACAGCAACACGGCAACGCAGCAACACAGCAACACAACACTGCAACACTGCAACACAGCACCGAACACAGCAAAAACCTGGATCCCGCCCTTACGGTTGTCGGCGTTTCCCCAGCAGGAAGAAGCAGACACGATGCGTGGAACCGGGTTCCCACAGCGACATCCAAGGGTGTGGAACACTGGTAGTTGTAAGGTAGCCGTGGTCATTGTACGTGACGTCCTCGCACTAGTACTACCAGTGGTAGTCCTGGTTGAATTACTACTAGTAGTAGCAGTAAAAAACATAGTAATACTAGTTGGTCTTGTCCAGGTAGGACGTATCACGACGTACTGGTAGAAGAATTAGCAAAGGCGTTCCTAGCAGCAGTAGCAGCAGTAGCAGCAGTAGTAGTAGTAATGATGGTAGTACCAGTAGTAATAGTAGTAGTAGTAGTAGTGGTAGTAGTAGTAGTAGTAGTCGTAGTGAGAGTAGTAGTGATAGTAGTAGTAGTAGTAGTAGTAGTAGTAGTAGTAGTCGCAGTGGTAGTGGTAGTAGTAGTAGTAGTAGTAGTAGTAGTAGTAGTAGTAGTACGATGACGATGACGACGACGGCGACGACTACCACTACCACTACCACTGCTACTAGTACTAGTACTAGTACTTGTACTAGTACTAGTACTAGTACTAGTACTATCAGTTCTATATTTCCATTATCATTACTACTGCTGCTACTACCACCTCTCCCACGACTACTACTACTACTACTACTACCACTACTGCTACTGCTACTGCCATTTCTTCTACTGCTACTACCAGTACTAACACTACTGCTTCTTCTTCTGCTACTATTAGTACGGCTCATACTACTACTACTGCTACTACTACCACTACTACTACTACTACTACTACTAATACTACTACTACTACCTACCTACTACTCTTACTACTACTACAACTACAACAACTACTACTACTACTACTACTACTACTACTACTACTACTACTACTACTACCACTACTAGTACTACTACTACTACTACTACTAATACTACTACTACTACTACTACTACTACTACTACTACTACTAATATTGCTTGTACCACCACTAATACTACTGCCACTACTGCTACTACTGCTACCTACGACTAAACATACTAATTGGTGCTACTACTACTACTGCTAGTTCTTCCGCTACTGCTACTGCTGCTGCTGGTGGTACTACTACTGCTTACACTACTGCTACTGTTATTACGACGGTTACGACTACTATTACTACTTCAAATATCATTATTTTAACAACAACAACTACTACTATTACTGTTACTACTACTACTACTACTACTACTACTACTGCTACTACTGCTACTACTGCTACTACTACTGCTATGACTAGTGCGAGTACTAGTGCTACTAGTACTGCTACTACTACTACTACTACTACGACTACTACGACTACTACTACTACTACTACTACTACTACTACTGCTACTACTACGACTACTACTTCTGCTGCCACTACTACGACTACTGCTGCTAGTACTACCGCTACTTTTACTACTACTACTACTACTGCTACTACTGCTACTACTACTACTACTACTACTACTACTACCACTACTACTACTACTACTACTACTACTACTACTACTACTATTACTACTACTACTACTCTTTCTACTACGACATTACTACTACTGTTACCATTCTACTACGATAGTACTAAGGGTAATGATGAGTCCAGGGGGTTGGGGTAGATCCAAGTACCCTTGTAGAAAAGGGAACCTATTTGGTGCGCAATATACTTGGCGCAAATCTGAGTGGTGCAATAGGTGCTGCACAACCGATGCGCGCATTCTACGTGTTGCACTGTATGTTTGTTCGCACTGAAATGTCCACTCCACTGCTCGCGCAAGCATCCCCCCCACCCACCCGCAACTTGGCTTCCAAAACCGATGCGGCGGCGATTGCGATGAGTGCTTGGGGTTGGCTGGTGCATCTCTGCGGCCGCGCTAGCCCGCGCATGCTCGCGCGCGCAACGGCCAGGTAGTCTGGCGCGACCGACGCGAACGCGGTGGCGCTGACCGCTCGGCACATCCAAGCGGACACTTCAGTGCGAGTCGGCGACTTGGGCGGACGCGGTATCATGGCCACGTCAACAACGGCAGACACGAAGATGATAGTGGCGATGCTGGCGACGATGCTGACAGCGACGACGGGCCAGCCAGTGACGGCGCCGACGCTGATCACGCCGACGACGATGACGGCGTCATCGCGTCGGTGATGAAGGTTTTGGAAGGAGTTCGACATGCGCGCGCGGCAGACGCGCGAGAGTGGCCCGCATGGTATTATTTAACACGGTTCGTGCCCCCCCAAACGCGGGCAAGGGCGTTCGAACGATTTCGACATGCGCGCGCGAAGCCCGTTTGTTCGCATTCATTGAACATGTCGAAAAACCTTCCTCGAGACTTCGCAATCGATTTCGAAATCCTTCCGAGCCCAAAAGTGTTTGAAGGATTTCGGCATGCGCGCGCGACGACGCGCCCGTGTGCACTTCGTCATATATGTTGCAAGGGTGTCTTGGAAACTTATGATTTGTTATAAACGAATGCGCGCGCATAGTATGTGTTGCAAAGGATGGCGGGGGGGGGGGCGATACCGGCCTAGCTGGGATAGTGTGAATTCAGTCAGGATGGACTCCAGGATGGACGCTGGGGCAGAGCCATATGCAAATTGCAATACGAAAAAAGGTGTCTGTCAGTCCAGGGGGAGAGTGGTAGAACCTTTTTCTTTTTCAGAAAAGATAATATATGTGATGTCATCTACGCGGTGCAATTCATTTTGACTGTCTTGAAACTGTCCTCTCCACTGCTCGTGCAAACATCCCACCCTCCCACCCGCAACTTGGTCGCAAGACTTCTTAAGACCGTGACGGTGGGTACCACATGGCACTTGGCAAGGACAGCGACGCCGACGACGACAGTGACAACGACGCCAACGACGACGACGCCGACGACGACGACGACACCGACGACTTCGACGACGACTTCGACGACGACGACGACAACTACGACGACGACGACGACGACGACGACGACGACGACGACGACGGCGACACCGACGGCAAGGACGACCACGACGCCGACGACGACGACGACTGCGACGACGATGACGACGCCGACGACGACGACGGCGACGACGACGCCGACGACGACGACGACGCCGACGCCGACGACGACGACGACTAAGACGACGACGGCGACGACGACTTCTTCACCAACGACGACGACGACGAAAGAGGAGGGAGGACGACGACGGCGACGACGACGACAACGACGACAACGACGAGGGAAGAGGAATGACGGCGACGACACGAACGATGAAGAAGGACGGAGGACGGCGACCCCGACGACGACACCGACGAAGGAGGAGGAACGACGACGACGACGACGGCGGCGAAATAGGAGGGACGACGACGAGACGCCGACGACGGACGACGACGACGACGACGACGACGACGACGACGACGAGGGAGGAGGAAGGACGACCACGGCGACAACGACGACGGAAACGACGACGACGACGCCATAGAAGACGACGACGACGACGAGGAATGACAGAGGACGAAGACGGCGACGACGACGACGACGAGGAGGGAGGGCGGCGACGACGACGACGACGACGCAAGAGCGCGCGCGCACGCTTTTGTTGAACATCCGTGTTGCGGAATCCTGTATGTTTGCATGCTTTTTGGACACTCGATTTTGAAATCCTTCCAGAACAAAAGATTTGTGAAGGATTTCGACGTGCGCGCGCGACGACGCGCGCGCGCACTTCGTCCCAGCGTCTGCATGGAATTATCGCGATGGTACGCGCGCAGGGGCGTTCCAAAGATTTCGATATGCGCGCGCGCGAAGCCAGTTCAGTAGCTCTGTTTGAAAACATTGAAAGACCATGGTTTTCTTGACATGTCGAAAGGCCGCACGCGTAATTTTTTTTCTGACTTAAATGTTGCGAAACCATGTGTTGTTGTACGTTATTTGGCAACTCGTTTTTAATATAAAAACCATTCCGAAACCAAAAAGGTGTTTGAAAGATTCCGGCGTACGCGCGCGACGACGCGCGCGTGTGTACTTCGTCCCTTTTTGGCAAGGGATTATTGAAAACGTACGCTTTGTGATAAACGAGCGCGCGCATAGTATGTTTTACAGAGGATGGCGGGGGGGGTCGATATCGGCCCCCCCAGGATACTGCAAATTCATAGTTAAGATGGACATTGGGTCAGAATCCGATATGTTTTACATCGGTTCCTGGGGATTCGTTAACCCCGGGGAAAGGTGGTAAACCGATTCTCTTGTTCGAAAGGAAACTGAATTTCTTTTCGCAATGGATTGTCCATTCCACTGCTCGCGCAAACATCCAACCCACCCACCCCAAACTTGGTTTGCAAACCTCATGCGGCGGCAATTGCGATGAGTGCTTGGCGCTGGTTGGTGCATCTCTGCAGCCGCGCCAGCCCGCGCATGCGCGCGCGCAACGGCAAGGTGGTTTGGCGCGACCGACGAAGCCGTAGCGCTGACAGCTCGACACATCCCAGCGGGCACTTGAATGCGAGTCGGCGGCTTGGGCGGGCGCGGTGTCATGGCAGCGTCGACATTTGTAGACACGATGACGATGATGATGGCGATATTGGTGACGACAAGTGTAAACACGATGATGATGACAGTGGCGATGACGGCGCCGATGCCGATCACGCCAACGACGATGACAGCGTCTTCGCGTCGGTGATGAATGTTTTGGACGGAATTCGATATGCGCGCGCGGCAAACGCTCGAGAGTGGCTCGCATGGTATTATTTGGCACGGATCGTGCCACCCCAGCACGCGCGCAAGGGCGTTAAACCGATTTCGGCATGCGCGCGCGAAGCCAGTTTGGTAGCATGTTATGAAAACCATGGTTCCCTTAAAAATTCGCAAGAACGCGCGCACGCTTTTGTTGAAAATCCGTGTTGGGAAACCGTGTACGTTGTATGCTTTTGGGACATTCGGTTCTGAAATCCTTCCGATACCGCAGGTTTTACAAGGATTTCGGCATGCGCGCGCAACGACGCGCGCGCGCACTTCGTCCCATGTTTTGTCAGGGGTTCTCGTGACGGCACGCGCGCAAAAGGCGCTCGATCGATTTCGACATGCGCGCGCGAAGCCCGTTTGGTAATGGTTTATTGCAAATGTTGAAGAACATATGGTTTGATCAAGACTTCACAAGACCGCGCGCACGCTTTTGTTGAAAACCCGTGTTGAGAACCATGTGCTGTTGTATGTTTTTTGGACATTCGATTTTGAAAGTCGTCCGAAACCGGGGGGGGTTGAAGGATTTCGGCATGCGCGCGCGACGACGCGCGCGTGCGCACTTCGTCACATGTTTCGCAAAGGATGCTTGGAAACATGTGAGTTGTGATAAACGAATGCGCGCGCATAGTACTTTTCGCAAGGAAAACGAGGGGGGGGGCGATACCGGCCTAGCTGGGAGAGTACGAATTCACAGGTATGATGGACATTGGGTCAGAATCCTGCGTTTTACATCATAGGGTCCCGGGAAGTCGATAAGTCCGGGAAAGGGAGGGTAGTAGAACCTATATTTTTCAGAAATGAGAACTCACGTTGACTGTTTTAAAACTGTCGTCTCCACTGCTCGTGCAGCCACCCCACCCTCCCACCCGCAACTTGGTCGCAAGACCTCTTAAGACCGTGACGGTAAGTACCAACTGGCACTTGGCAACGACACCGACGCCGACGACGACAGCGACACCGACAACGACACCGACGACGAAACCGACGACGACGCCGCCGACGACGACTACGACGACACCGACGACGACTCCGACGACTTCGACGACGACGACAACGACTATGACGGCGACGACGACGACGACGACGACGACAACGACGACGACGACGACACCGACCACGACGACGACGCCGACGCCGACGACAACGACGACGACGTGACGCCAACGACGACGACGCCGACGACGACGACGACGACGACGACGACGAAGACGACGACGACGACGACGACGACGACGTCAACAAGGACAACGACGACGACGAGGGAGGAGGGAGGACGACGACGGCGACAACGACGACAAGACGAGGGAGGAGGGAGGACGGCGACGACGCGAACGACGAAGGAGGGAGGACGGCGACGCCGACGACGAAAAGACGAAGGAGGACGGGAGACGACGACGACGACGACGACAACGACGACGACGACGGCGACGAAATAGGAGGAACGACGACGAGACGCCGACGACGGACGCCGACGACGACGACGACGAGGGAGGAGGAAGGACGACAACGGCGACAACGACGACGGAAACGACAACGACGCCGAAGAGGACAACGACGACGACGAGGAAAAACAGAGGACGACGACGGCGACGACGACGACGACGACGAGGGAGGAAGGAGAACGGCGACGACGACGACGGCGACGACGTTAGAGTGCGCGCGCACGCTTTTGTTGAACATCCGTGTTGCGGAACAGTGTGTTTTTGTATTTCCCTTGGACACTCGATTTTGAAATTCTCCGAAACCGAAGGTTTTTGAAGGATTCTGGCATGCGCGCGCGACAACGCGCGCGCACACTTCGTCCCATTGTCTGCAGAGGATTCTCGCCACGGCACGCGCGCAAGGGCGTTCGAACGATTTCGACGATTTGCGCGCGCGCGAAGCACCTTTGGTAGCATTTTCTGAACATGTTGGAAAGCCTACGGTTTTCTTGAGAATTCGCAAGAGCGCGCGCGCAAGTTTTTTCCGAAAACAACTGTTGCGAAACCATGTGATTCTGCATGTCTTTTGAACATATGACTTTGAAAACCTTCCGGAAGCAGAAGTTTTTAAAAGGATTCCGGCATGCGCGCGCGACGACGCGCGCGTGCGCACTTCGTCTCATTTTTTTGCAAAGGGCGCTTGCAAACTTATGATATGTGATAAACGAATGCGCGCACAATGTATTTGTTGCTGAGGATGGCGGGGGGGCGATACCGCCCCCCCTGGAATAGTGCAACTTCACATTTAGACTTGCGGATGGGGTAAAATCATATGCAAATTGCAATACGAAAAAGGGGATCATTAAGTCCAGGGGGGTGGAACCTACTTTCTTTTTAGAAAGGACAATGAATTCCTATTCGCAATGAAGTGTCCACTCCACTGCTCGCGCAAACATCCCACCCACCCACCCGCAACTTAATTTGCAAGCCTCATGCGATGACGATTGCGATGGGTGTTTGGCGCTGGCTGGTGCATCTCTGCGGCCGCGCCAGCCCGCGCACGCGCGCGCAGCGGCCAGGTAGTTTGGCGCGACCGACGCGGACGCGGCGGAGTTGATCGCTGGGCACATCCCAGACGGCACTAGAGTGCGAGCCGCGGTATCATGGCAACGTCGACAGTTGTAGACACCACGATGATGATAGTAGCGATGCTGATGACGATGCTGACAACGACGAACGCGCGGCCAGCAACGGCGCCGATGCCGATCACGCCGACGACGATGACAGCGTCTTCGCGTCGGCGATGAAGGTTTCGGAAGGAATTCGACATGCGCGCGGGGCAGATGCGGGAGAGTGGCTCGCATGGTGTTATTTGACGCGGATCGCGCCACCCCCAGCGCGCGCGCAAGGGCGCCCGAACGATTTCGACAAGCGCGCGACACCCGCTTGGCAGCACTTCATGGAAAGATTGAAAAAATGGTGCCCTCAAGAATTCGCAACAACGCGCGTGCACTCCTGTCGAAAATCCGCGATGCGAAACCCTGCGTGTTTGTACATTTTCCGTGGCATTCGATTTTGAAACCCGTCCGAAACCGAAGGTGACTGCAGAATTCCAGCACGCGCGCACGGCGACGCGCGCGCGTGCACTCCGTCTCAGATGCTCAAAAGGATTCTCGCGACGGCACGCGCGCAGGGGCGTTCGAACGACTTCGACATGTGGGCGCGCGAAGCCCGCTTGTTAACATGTTCTGACCATGTTGAAAAACCTCTTTCTCAAGAATTCGCAGGAGCGCGCGCAAGTTTTTTTTTTTTTTTGAGAACCCGCGCTGCGAAACCCAACGTGTTTTAAATGTTCTGTAGACACTCGATTTAAAACCCTTCCGCAACCAGAAGTGGCTGAAGGATTCCGGCATGCGCGCGACGACGCGCGCGTGAGCACTTCGTTTCATGTTTTGCAAGGGGCTCTTGAAAACTGATGACCTGCGGTAAACGAACTCGCGCGCGAAGTATTTTTGCAGAGGGTGCGTGTGTGTGTGGGGGGTGGCGATACCTGTTTGGCTGGGATGGTAAATTCACGAGCAGGATGGACATGGGGTCAGAATCATACGCAAACTGCAATACGAAAGGGTGAGTTCTAACCCCGGGGGGGAAGGTGATAGAACCTCTCCTTGTTAGGAAAGAAAACCAATCACTTGATCAACTTGGAGTTCCCCCCACCCACTGCTCGCGCAAACACCACCCTCCCACCCGCAACTTGGCTTGCAAGCCCCGCGCGGAAGCGATTGCGATAAGCGCTTGGTGTTGGCTGGTGCATCCCCGCGGCCGCGCCAGCCCGCGCATGCTCACGCGCGCAGCGGCCAGCTAGTTTAGCGCGACAGACGCGGCCGCGGTGGCCCTGACCGCCGGGCGCATCCCCGCAGGAACTTCACTGCGAGTCGGCGACTTGGGCGGGAGCGGCGCCGTGGCAACGTCGACAACGGTAGACACGACGATGGCAGTAGCGATGCCGGGGACGATGCTGACATCGACGAAGGCGCGGCCAGATGGCGCCGATGCTAATCACGCCGACGACGACGACAGCGTCTTCGCGTCGGCGATGAAGGTTTTGCAAGGAATTCGAAATGCGCGCGCGGCCGATGCGCGAAAGCCGCTCGCATGGTATGATTTGACACGGATGGTGCCCCCCCCCCCCCCAGCGCGCAAGGGCGCCCGAACGATTTCGACTCGCGCCCACACGAAGCCCCCTTAAGTAGCATTGTCGGAAAATGTTGATAAACTCCTGGTGTTCTCGAGAATTCGCAAGAACGCGCGAGCGCGCGCTTTTGTTGAAAATCTGCGTTGCGAAACCATGTTTATATGTTGTTTGGACAACCGATTTCGAAACTCTTCCGGAAACGACGGTTTTCGAAGGATGAGGCACGCGCGCGCAACGACGCGCGGGCGCACTTCGCCCCATGTCTTTGCAAGGGATTCTCGCGACGGCACGCGCGCAGAAGCGCTCGAACGATTTCGGCATGCGGACTCGACGCCCGTTTGGTAGCATGTTCTGAAAATGTGGGAAAGCCTACGGTTTACTTCGGAAATCCGTGTTCTGAAACCATGTGGTTTATACGTCTTTTTGACACTCAATGTTGAAATCCTTCCGACTCATAGTGTTTGAAAGATCCCGGCATGCACGCGCGACGACGCGCGCGCGCGCACTGCGTCTCATTTGTTGCAATGGGTTCTTGACAACATATGATGTTGGATAATTCGTTGCAGAGGATGGCGGGGGGGGGGGCGATGCCGCCCCCCCTGGGATGGTGAAAATTCACAGTTAGGATGGACGGTGTGGCAGAAGCATATGCAAATTGCGATACGAAAACGGTGACCTTTAAGTCCACGGGGGGTAGAACCTCCCCTCTTTAGTTTGGAGAATTGATTTATACCCATGGCTTGACACATCCCACGCTCTTGCAAACATCCCACCCACCAATCGCAACTTGGTTTGCAAGCCCCGCGCGGAAGCGATTGCGATATGTGCTTGGTTTCGGCTCGTGCATCTCTGCGGCCGCGCCAACCCTAGCACGCGCGCGCAGCGGCCAACTGGTTTGGCGCCACCGACGCGGCCGCGGCGGCGCTGACCGCTGGGCACATCCCAGCGGGCACTTCACTGCGAGTCGGCGACTTGGGCGGGCGCGGCATCATGGCAACGTCGACTGCGGTAGGCACGACGATGATACATGCGATGATGGCGATGATGTTCGCACCGACGACGGCGCGGCCAGCGCGGGCGCCGATGCCGAACACGCCGGCGACAATGACGGCGCCCTCGCGTCGGCGATCAAAGGTTTTGAAAAGAATTCGACACGCGCGCGCGGCCGACGCGCGAGTGGCCCGCATGGTCTTATTCGACGCGGATCGCGCCCCCCCCCCCCACCCACCAGCACGCGCGCATGGGCGCGCGAGTGATGTCGGCACGCGGGGCCAGAGCCCTGCTCGGCAGAATTCCAAGAAAATGCTGAATCTTAAGAATTCGCAAGAGCGGGCGCGCAAGGTTTTTTGGGAAACTGATGCGGCGAAACCTTGTGTTTTCGATTCGACAATTGTTTACGCACTCGGTTTTGAAATCCTTACGAAACAGGAAGTGTTTGAAGGATTGCGGCATGCGCGCGCGACCACGCGCGCGCGCACTTCGCCCCATTTTCTGCAAAGGTTCCTCGCCACGGCACGCGCGCAAAGGCGTTCGAACGATTTGGACATGCGCGCGCGAAGCCCGTTTGGAAATATTTCTTGAAATTGTTGACAAACCTATGTTTCTTAAGAATTCGCAAGAACGCGCGCGTTTTTTATATATCCGCGCTGCGAAACCTCGGGCTTGCGCATGTCGCTCGGACACTCGATTCTGAAAGCCGCCCGAAACCGAAAATGTTTGAAAGATTCCGGCACGCGCGCGCGACGACGAACACACGCGTGCATTTCGCCACTTGTTTTCGCAAAGGACTCTTGAAAACTTCTGATTGTTGACAAACGAGCGCGCGCGCAAAATATGTTTTGCGGCGGGGGGGGGTCGAACCCCGCTCGGCGAGGATGGTTCTAATTCATTTTTAGGATGGACAATGGGGCAGTAATCATATGCAAATTGCAACACAGAACAGGTACACCGATAATGCGGGGAGGGGCGGCTGGATCCTAATTCTTTTAGAGAGGAAAATATATGCGTGCGTTCCGTGCGTTGCAATCTACGTGGTGCAATTCATATTAACACACGAGCTGACACGTCCCATACTCTTGCAAACATCGCAACCACCCACCCGCAACTTGGTTTGCAAAACCCACGCGGTGGCGATTGCGACGCACGCTTGGCGTTGGCTGGTGCATCTCTGCGGCCGCGCCAACCCTAGCACGCGCGCGCAGCGGCCAGCTGGTTTGGCGCCACCGACGCGGCCGCGGCGGCGCTGACCGCTGGGCACATCCCAGCGGGCACTTCACTGCGAGTCGGCGACTTGGGCGGGCGCGGCATCATGGCAACGTCTACCGCGGTAGACACGACGATGAAAGCAGCGATGCTGGCGACGATGTTCGCGCCGACGAAAGCGCGGCCAGCGCGGGCGCCGATGCCGATCGCGCCGGCGACAATGACGGCGCCCTCGCGTCGGCGATGAAGGTTTTGGAAAGAATTCGACACGCGCGCGCGGCCGACGCGCGAGAGCGGCCCGCATGGTTCAATTTGGCACGGATCGCGCCCCCCCCCCCCACTACGCGCGCAAGGGCGCGCAATTGTTGTCGGCGTGCGGCGCCAGAGCCCCGCTCGGCAGAATTCTATGAAAATGTTGAAACACCGTTGGTTGTCTTACGGATTCGCAAGAACGCGCGCGCAAGCTTTTTGTGAAAACTACTGCCGCGAAACCATGTGCCTCTTGAATGTTTGGACATTCGGTTTTGAAACCGCTGCGAAACCGAAAGATTTCAGCACGCGCGCGCGACGACGCGCGCGCGTGCACTTCGCCCCGTTTTTTGGTTGCAACGGACTGTCGCGACGTCACGCGCGCAGAGGAATTCAAACGATTTCGACTCGCGGGCGCGCAACCCGTTTGGCCGCATGTTCTGGGCACGTTGGCAGCCCTATAGTTTGCCGAGAATTCGAGAGAGCGCACGCGCACGTTTTGTTTGAAAACCCACGTTGCAAAAATCTGCGCTTTCATATATTTTTCGGGGCACTCAATTCTGATATCCCTCTGAGACCGAAGGTCTTTGAAGGATTTTGGCATCCGCGCGCAACGACGCGCGGGCGTGCACTTCGCCATATCTGTTGCACGGGAGTCTTGGAAATTGGTGATTTTCAATAAACGAGCGCGCGCGCAGAATATTCGCTGCAGAGGATGGCGGGGGGGGTCGAACCCGGCTTGGCTGGGGCGGCGCGAATTCATATCAAGGATGGACGATGGGGCAGAATCATACTCAAATTGCACAACAAAAAAATGTGCCAATAAATCCGGGGGGGGCGGGGGGAGTCGATTCTCTTTTGCGAATAAAGAATCGATGCGGTGCAGTTGATTTTAACACGCGAATTGAAACATCCCATGCTCCTACAAACATCCCACCCACCCACCCGCAACTTGGTTTGCTAAACCCACGCGGTGGCGATTGCGACGCATGCTTGGCGTTGGCTGGTGCATCTCTGCGGCCGCGCCGACTCCAGCGCGCCGCGCAGCGGCCAGCTTGTCTGGCCTGCGCTGCCGACGCGGCCGCGGCGGCGCTGACTGGCAACGATGTTCGCACGGACCAAGGCGGCCAGCGCGGGCGCCGATGATGACCGCGCCGGCGACAGCGACGGCGCCCTCGCGTCGGCGATGAGGGTTCAGGAAAGAATTCGACGCGCGCGCGGCCGATGCGCGGGCGGCCCGCGTGGCTTTTTTCGACGCGAATCGCGCCCCCCCCCCCGCAGCGCGCGCAAGGGCGCGCGAATGTCGGCATGCGGCGCCACGGGCCCGCTCGGCAGAATCCCACGCAAATGCGGAAGAAACTAAGAACTCGGAAAAGCGCGCGCGCAGGCTTTTTTTTACAACTCACGTTGCATGACCAAACGGTTGTCGCATGTACTTTGGATATTCGGTTTTGAAACCGCCGCGAAACCGACAGTTTGTCCTGCGGATTTCGGCGCGCGCGCGCGCGAAGACGCGCGCGCGCTCGCCCCGCTTTGCTCGCGGAGTTCCCACGACAGCACGCGCGCAAGGGCATCAAAACGATTTCGACATGCGCGCGCGAAGCCCGCGCGGTGAGATGTTCTGAAAGCGCTGAAAAATTCAACGGTGGTCTTATGAATTCGCAAGATCGCGCGCTTTTTTGTTTTGCAAAACTGGCATTGCGAAACCTTGTGTTTTATATGTTTTTGAACACTCGATTTCAACCCTTCCGAGACCGGAGCTATTCGAAGGATTTCGGCGCGCGCGCGCGACGACGAGCGCGACTGCAAGGGATTATTGGTAACTTGTGATTTTGTATAAACGACTGCGCGCGCATAGACTCTGCTGCAGAGGATGGCGGAGGGGGTCGACGCCAGCTTGGCTGGGACGGTAAGAAACAATTTTAACGTGAACGATGGGGAAAATCGCATGTAAATTGAAACACAAGGTGCACCG
Organism: Prorocentrum cordatum; assembly: GCA_963575745.1. Classification (NCBI taxonomy): domain Eukaryota; class Dinophyceae; order Prorocentrales; family Prorocentraceae; genus Prorocentrum; species Prorocentrum cordatum. The sequence continues at coordinate 56,480 of CAUYUJ010011303.1, read as the reverse complement.
ATAATGCCGAGAGGGGGGGGGGCCCATCCTTTTTGGGGAAAATTACAAACGAGCTGACACATCCAATGCTCTTGCAAACATCCCACCCACCCACCCGCAACTTGGTTTGCTAAACCCGCGCGGTGGCGATTGCGACGCATGCTCGGCGTTGGCTGGTGCATCTCTGCGGCCGCGCCGACTCTAGCGCGCCGCGCGTCGGCCAGCTTGTCTGGCGCCACCGACGCGGCCGCGGCGGCGGTGGCCGCTGGGCACATCCCAGCGGGCACTTCACTGCGAGTCGGCAACTTGGGCGGGCGCGGTAACATGGCGAAGCCGACTAGGGTAGACACGACGATGAAAGCAGCGATGCTGTCAACGATGTTCGCACCGACGAAGGCGCGGCCAGCGCGGGCGCCGATGCTGATCACGCCGACGACGATGACAGCGTCCTAGCGTCGGCGATGACGGTTTTAGAAAGAGTTCGACACGCGCGCGCGGCCGACGCACGAGAGTGGCCCGCATAGTATGATCTGACACGGATCGCGCCCGTCCAGCACGCGCGCGAGGGCGTGCGAATGATGTCCGCATGCGGCGCCGGAGGTCCGTTTGGCAGAATTCCATGAAAACATTGAGTGTAATGAATCCGCAAGAACGCGCGCGCAAGCTTTTATTGAAAACTGATGTTGCGAAACCATATGTTTTTTGAAAGTGATTGGGACATTCGGTTTTGAAATCACTACGACACCGAAGGTTTGTGATGGATTTCGGCATGCGCGCGCGGCGACGCACGCGCGTGCACTTCTCCCGCGCGCAAAGGCGTTCTAACGATTTCGCGATGCGCGCGCGAAGCCCGTTTGATATTATTTTCGGAAATGATGAAAACCGGATGGTTTCCTTCACAATTCGCAAGAACGCGCGCGCACGCTTGTTTCGAAAATCCGCGCTGCGAAATCATATGTGTTCATGTGTTGTTGGGACACTCGATTTGCAAGAATCTTTCCGAAACCGAAGTTGTTCGAAAGGTTCCGGCAGGCGCGCGCGACGACGCGCGCATGTGCACTTCGTCGCATGTTCTGCAAGGGGCGATTGAAAGCTTATGATTTGTGATAAACGCCTGCGCGCGCATAGTATTTGTTGCAGAGGTTGGCGGGGGGGGTCGAGCCCGGCTCGGGTGGAATGGTACTAATTCACCCCAGCCGAGCCGAATCAGATGGGGCGGAATCATATGGGGCGGAACGGTTGACGACGGGGCGGAATCATATGTAATTGCGACACAAAAAGGTGTACCAATAAAGCTGGGGGCTAGAGTCTATCTAATCTTTTTAGAAAAGAGAATAAAAAGGATAATATATGTTGTGCAAAGTGCGTTGTGCAATCTAGGCGGCGGCGAGGCAGCGACGACGACCACGGAGCCGTCAGACTGACACCCAGGCCCAGAACGATGGTCGGCGAGGAAACGGCGACGGGGCGGCGACGGCGACCACAGAGCCGCCAGAGCGACACCCAGGCCAAGACGACGGGCGGCGACGGGGCGGTGACGGGGCGGCGACGGCGACCACGGAACCGGCAGACCGACACCCAGGCCCAGTGGGGAATGCCTATTTAGCATACTACACATCTAAGAATATGTGTCATATATACCTGTGAATTTATGTGCGCGTCCATATATTACCCAAACCGTGTTTACACACAGGGTTTTTACCTAACAGCTCTTGCTGATAGGTTTCTAGTGATCTCAAAAAAGAGCATCATGACTCCTCAAGGGGGCCTGGGCGGGACCCGGACAGGCTGCCGCCGCGGCTGCCGCCGCACTCGTTTTTCGCAAACAGTCACACACTTCGTGCTCTTCGACCTCCCAGAACTCCACTCCCGGGCCACATTCTGAATGCCCGGAGCCAACTGTAAGCCACTTCGTGCTCTTCGACTTCCCAGACCTCCATTCCCGGGCCCTTTTTGGATGCCCGGAGCCAACTGTAGGCCACTTCGTGCTCTTCGATTTCCCAGGGATGCTGATTCACCTGAGGCCGAGGCTGACAGCAGGCTGAGGCAGGCTGAGGCTGAGGCAGGCTGAGGCTGAGGCTGAGGCTGAGGCTGAGGCTGATGCTGAGGCTGAGGCTGAGGCTGAGGCTGAGGCTGAGGCAGGCTGAGGCTGAGGCTGAGGCTGAGGCTGAGGCTGAGGCGAGGCTGAAGGCAGACTGAGGCTGAGGCTGAAGCAGGCTGAGGCTGAGGCTGAGGCAGGCTGAGGTTGAGGCAGGCTGAGGCTAAGGCTGAGGCAGGCTGAGGTTGAGGCTGTGACTGCGACTGCCGTTGCCGCTGCGACTGTCATCGCGACTGCGACTACGACTGCGAGAACAGCAGGATTCTACAACTGGATTTCCATCTAAATCTCAAAGGAAATGCTTTCATATATGCTTCTACACATCGCTGTTAGGTTGCTTTGCCGGGATAATTTGTTACTTCTTGTCTAAGGAACGGGGCCTGCCCGTCGGTATGACGGCTCTGTGGTCACCGTCGCCGCCCAGTCGCCGCCTCGTCGCCGCCCGACTTCTGGGCCTATCCGTCGGTCTGGCGACTGCGGTCGCCGTCGCTGCCCCGTCGCTCTGGGCCTGCCCGTCGGTCTAGCAGCTATGTGGTCGCCGTCGCCGCCCCGTCGCTCTGGGCCTGCCCGTCGGTCTGGCGGCTTTGTGGTCGCCGTCGCGGCCCCGTGGTCGTCTGGGTCTGCGCTACTTCGCACTGTTTTGCGTTACTTTGCATTGCAATCCATTGATCTGCTTTGCTTCGCATTGAGTTGTGTTCGCATTGCTTTACGTTGATGTGCATTAGCACTGCTTTGCATGTTCTGTCTTGCCTTGCATCACATTCTGCTCAAGCTAGACCACAGGTTCGACCTAAGAGCCTCGCGGGCTCCAAGCACCAGATGGGACTTCGATCGTCTAGGTAGTGTGTTGAGGAAAGGAGCTGGCGCCGCTGAGTGCATGGCAGATCTTGAGGCACAATTCAGCGAGTCGCCAGACTTTCACGACCTATTGCTTCGCGAAGCGGCGCCAGACGCTACGTGCGAAGGGTAGGTGGCGATGGCGCACCTGTCCATCACCTGTCCATCACCCAACGCTAAGATGGTCGAGCCTGCTTTCCAGCTGCATTGTTTCGTCTGCGGCTACATCTTCATCGTGACACCCTTACTCCATTGACTGCACCACGTAACTCCACCAAAAGATTGCATTACGTAGTTTGCATCACATACCTTACACCACATAGATTGCACCGCGCAGCTAGCACAACATAGATTACACCAAATCATGTGCTAGAAACCAATGTTGGGGCCCACGCTGGTTAACATATATATATATATATACATATAACAGACAGACAGACAGACAGACAGACAGACAGACAGACAGACAGACAGACAGACAGACAGACAGACAGACAGACAGACAGACAGACGGAGAGACAGAGAGACAGGAGGACAAGAGGCAGACAGACAGACAGACAGACCATCGGATTCGACGACTGATGCTTCTGAATTCTCGACTTCTGCAATATAACGTCACATGCTTGTGCAGTTGATTCTTGACCTTCGAGCCTGTCCGAACCATCCAAGAAGTTGAGCCATCCGTAGAAGCATCGTCTTCCGCCCTCGGTGGAGCCACCGACAAGACGATCCTCGCTGGTTACCCTGAATGCTGACATGCATTCGGCCATAGGGGATCCCTCCTGGCACTCCGCTTCAGCCCGTCTTGCAAGACCCGGCCCCGGTCATTCGGGGGGCACCCCCGCGAGATGTCACAGCAGCCGGCCTCGCAAGTCCAGGGCCCCGGGCAGCCTCGGGGCGACCAGATCGGAAGGCCCAGGGCTCGCGCCTCGCAAGTCCAGGGCCCCGGGCAGCCTCGGGGCCACCAGATCCGAAGGCCCAGGGCTCGCGCGGTAATCAGTGGCTCGAGGGCCCCGTCGGCGGCGCACCTGGGGGGAAGTGAGGGGGCGGCGGGCCTTCTCAGAAT
>CAUYUJ010011303.1:0-47500 GCA_963575745.1 Prorocentrum cordatum | reverse complement strand
ACGACTGCCGCACGCAGGGCGGAGAGAGCGCGAGCAGCCCGTCACTGAAGGCCACCTCCTCCTCCAGCAAGAAGAGCGCACGTCGACGGAGGTTCGGTTCGCCGGGAGGCGCTGGTCGCCAGAAATATTTTGCCGAAAGTCGAAAGATCTCAAACGTGCCGGCACACGCTGTAGTGCTCAATGGCGTCCTTGACGAGAGGACGTCCCGAACACGCAGCCACCTCTCTGCTTGAATCTCTTGGCGGCGCGCAGAAGGGTAGGGGGAGGGGCAGGGGAGCTTAAAAGCGCAAGCCATACATCTTTAGACAAGGCCCACGCCTTCTAAGAAAGCTGTGGAAAGCTGTGGTGCTTCTAAGAAGCCTTCTCCCCTCCCCCTACCCCCCCTCTGCGCGTGGCCGAATCTCGGCTCCGTCACCCACCCATTCCACCGCATGCGGAATGCGGCGGGGCCTTTAGAGGCCTTTACTTGAGTATTAGCAACCTTTGGTGGCCTTTAGTTGATTCTTAGCGACCTGTAGTGGCCTTCAAGCGGCCGTCCGTCGCCTTTGGCAACCTTTTTCATGGCCTCTAGCGGTCTTTGATGGCCTTTAGCGGCTTTGTACAAATATGCAGAATGGGTCTTCTGAATGTTGGAAAGAGCTTCCAAAAATACTCACTTAAACCATCTTTCCATTTTGTGGCGAAGACGGAAGTGGACCTCGGCGACAAGTGGGCCCGTGAATGCGTCGTCAATGGCTCTCTGGTGCTGCCTCCAGACCGTGGTCCACATGAAGCTTGTCCGGACGCGTTTCTTTGAGCGAGAACGATGGAGTCTCGCGCGGACCGCCAAGGAGGAGGAGGAAGAGGAGGAGGAGGAGGAGGAGGAGAAGGAGCGAGGAGGAGCGAGGAGGAGCGAGGAGGAGAAAGAGGAGGAGAAAGAGGAGGAGAAAGAGGAGGAGGAGGAGGAGGAGGAGGAGAAAGAGGAGGAGGAGGAGGAGGAGGAGGAGGAGGAGGGGGAGGGGGAGGAGGGGTCTCGCCTGACTTGCAGGCTCACCGGGCGCTCGTTATTCAAGGGAGACGCTCCACGCAGTGGAAAAGAACATTCGCAGGGACTTACGAGGAGGGGACTTGGGACCAGAGGGTGTATTGCAACCTCGTTGGCGCATGCAGCTTTTACTTTGCTCGTCCTCCTCCTCCTCCTCCTCCTCCTCCTCCTCGTCCTCCTCCTCCTCCTCCTCCTCCCTCCCATCGTCCCCTGCAGCCTGCTGGCTCCTGCTGACTCGGCAGAATGGCATTCCTTACCTCATCCCATTGCTCCTATAGCTTGTCTCAAACATCCGTCTTTCATCCGTGCGGCCCACCAGACCAGCAAGCCTGGCCTCCACCCGCAGAGTCTCACGCCAACGGGGACGGGATCCGACCAGAAGATCGCGCTCCTCTTCCATTCTCCGCCAGAACTCCTCATTAATGATCCTTCTCCTCCTGCTTGATCGCTTGAGCAGGGACCGACCGTCCCGGCATTCTCATAGGCCTACCACGACATGTTCCCAGAACCCAAGAACGCTCCAAGAACAGAAACCAGTGTTGCTAGAACGTCCACCCGACGTGTCAAGACAAGACAGTCTCAGCCAGGTAGGCGAGGCAGAGCGCCTCGCCGCTGCTCGAAGCCACCCTCCTCCCCCTCCGTGTCCGCCCTCCCCCGTGGCCACGTTCCTGCGGCATCGTCGTGAGCGCGGTGCAGGTGGCCCAGTAGGCCTCCGCGCGCGGGCCGCGGGTGGCGCCCCGGGCGAGCTTTTCGCCGCAAGCGCCCGTCGTTGCCTCCCAGCTGGGCCTCGCGCGGGGAGGGTGCTCCGCAATGGGTGGAGGGCCCCACCCGCACCGGGGGTGGCGTGAGGCGAAGCCAGGACGAGGATAAACGGGTAAGGATTTGCACCACGAATCTATATATATATATATATACACATATGTATATACCTATACCTAAACGACCACTATATATAGACACAGACATCCTCCGACGCACTTTGCATGTGCCTTCAGGGAGGATGGCGGTGTAGAAAATCGCTGGCGCTCAGTGGTGGTATATACACCGCCGCCCTCCCCTGAGGCCCAGGAACAATCAGTTGGAAGGTGTCTGTGTATAGATGTGTATATATTTACGGTGGAGGATGAATCGGGAATCTCTGAGATCTGGCGGTTCGGGAGGATGTCTCGGGCGCCGCGGCCTTCTCAGAATGGTCGGGAACGCTCCGAGAGCGTTCCGGAGCGCTCTGGAGCGAATTTGTCCTCGTCCTAGCCACGTCCGAGTGGTGCCTCGCTGCGAGTCTGGGCGCGCGCGCGCGGTTCGAAGTCTTCCGCGAGGCTGTGTCGCATCGGCGACGGTCTCGCACCGCGAGGAGTGGCGCCTCGAGGCACTGGAGGGCGGAGTCCGCCGCGAAAGGCGCACGCTCCGAGGGGCGCCTCAGGAGATGCTCCGGATTCCGCTGGCAGTCCTCGGGGCTCCTGGGTCCGATAGGATTCCGTAGGATGTCCTTCGGATCAGAATGAAAATCCGCGGGCTTGTTCCACAGATCTCTTGGGCTCCGAAAGAGCTCCTCTGGATTCCAACGGACATCCTTTCCATTATTTCGGGGATCCCTTAGTGCCATGGAAAAATCCTGAGAAATTCTGCAAGGATTCCGTAGGGCTCCTGCGCAAAGCCCGACGATTCCAAAGGAAATCCTCAAGATTCCTGGGTTCACCCATACGATGCCTGAAGACACACGTGATGGTATTTCGGAAATCCGTAGCTTTCCTGCGGAAATCCCCTGGTGTCTAGATGGCATCGTAAAAATCATTAGGGCCCCTGACGGAACACTTAGAACGTCACCGGAAATCATCAGGATTGCTCTGGACATTGCCATGATATCCTCAAGACTGCTGAAGGAATCCCCAAGGAATCCTGAGAGCTCCTGAGGAGCCTTCTGCGTCGTTTCCATGCGTTGGGCCCCACTCAGAGCCTCGCCAGAGCCGTTCGGAGGCTGGACAACTGGGCGACAACAAGAGAGGAGTCTTGCGCGAGATGGCACAGCACCCGTACGCCGCACCTTGCGCGGGCCGCCAGCACGGCACACTGCACTCTGGAGACGAGAGCGACTACTCGCGGCAGGCAGCTTACGCGCCAATGTCGGCGCAGACTTCGGTGGCAACTCGTGGGAGCCTCCCATATCAGCTTGTCGGCTCTTGCGAAACGACGCCCATTGACGCTGAATCGACGCTAATCGACACTAAATCGACACTGAATCGGCGCTAACCGACGCTAAATCGGCGCTACCTCATCGACTCCCAGACGCTAATAGACGCCAATCGACGCTAAAGACGGAATATTAAGAGGGTATACCAGGCTCCCATGATTTGCTACCGAAGTGTGTGTAATCAGGGATAGTAGCAGGACGAGGACGAAGAGGAAGGAGCCAGCAATGGCCCCTGACGGGCCCGCCACGGGGGTGGCCAACCCGCAGGAATCCTCTGATCACTGCGCGCCAGCAGCACTTTTACGCCGGCCACGCATCCTCCCATGCAATTGGCACTCAGCAAGCTATCCACGAAAATCCGCTCAGACAGCGGAACCGAGCTGGCACCATCGTGATACAGACAGCAACGATCCATAGCAGCTGGTCCGAGCCAAACACCTGTCGGCCTCGAGTGCAGACCCAGACAAAGCGCTCTGCGCCGCTCAGGTGGTCGTCGAATCTGCGCACGCAGGAGGGCGACGGAGGCAGCATGCCTGCGCCGCCCAGAGGCGGGGAGGCTCGACCTCTCGCCCGCCCGGGTCGCTCGACCAGCGCTCCGCCGAACGCTACGATCAGCGGTCGCTCGCACCACGGGACGCACAGAGACATACTAGTACTGTATGTCCTCCTTGGAGGCGCGCGTCCGACCCGAACATGTAGTATACCCAGCTTGTAGTAGATCGTTTCCCGAGCGGCGCGGCCCGAAAGCGTCCGCCACGACGAATATACTATAAGACTTCTCGGTGCGCGCGTCGCCCCTGGGAGGGCGACACACATATAGTATAGTTATGTTAGGGTGACGCCGATCAGCGGTCGCTCGCACCAGGGCAAACAGAGGGAGGGGGGGCTGAAATGGAAAATTATGTTGCATTTTCGCGGGGCCTGTCGAATCCATGCCAGCCTCGTCGGGCACGTGTCGAATCCGTGCCGAATCCGCGTCAGATCCACACCAAACCTGCGTCGAGTCCGCATCGAGCCCGCGTCGGGCATGAAAAAAGGCACCAATTTGGGAGACAAGCGAGGTCCCCCAAAGATGCAACGTAAAGAAAGATGGGCGAAGAGGATCGTCGTGGTAGCCAAAGGGGCAGGCGTACGGACAGGCGGCGGCAAGAGCGATACAAGGTGCAGCGGCACGCGAGACACAAGAGGCAGCCTGAGAGGCTCAGGACAAAAACTGCAACAGCGGCAGAGGACGCCAGTGCGCGGACAAGCGGGAGGTCTCCGGAGGCATCTGGGGTCGGGAGGTCCACAGAAGGCCCCCGAGGTCTTCTCAGAGGACCCCGGAGGCCTCAGGAGGCCTCTGCAGCGTGCAGAGGCCCAGAAAGAACCAGAAAAGTCAAAAAAGGTCGATCCTGGACCCCGACCCGCCTCCCATACCGAGACGATTCTGGAAGGTCCCTGGGCCCAGCGAAAGCCCCGGCAGGGCCCAGAGTGTGAAGAAGAACCTGCGGGAGAAGACCCTTTCCCCTGACGACTCCCCTTCTCTTCATGGCGACGGTAGCCAAAATAGAGGGCAGAAAATCCAACCCCATAATCCGCCGGCCCCCTTGTAGGGCCACCAAGCTGAAGGCCTAAGGTTCGCAGTTTCCTGTACCAGTTGCAGCTTCCAGTTTCCACTGTTACAGTTCTGCTTATTGCTGCTTACTGTTCCTTGTTACAGTTCTGCTTTTTGCTGCTTACTGTTCCTTGTTGATGGACCGCGCGAGGGGGGGAGGCCCAAAACGGGCATTTTTACCACGCCCTGAGCGTGTTGTCTGAATTGCTGGGGTAGGTAAAAATTAATGCCCTTCACACAGATCGGCGGGGTCAGGGTCCAAAAACACAAGGGATTTGCCACATTTCTGAAATTCGGTGGCACCCCTCACGCAGATCGGCGGGGTCAGGGTCCAAAAACACAAGGGATTTGCCACACTTCTGAAATTCGGTGGCACCCCTTGCCACATTTCTGACAGTCTCACGCAGATCCGTAGGGTCAGGGATCAAAAACACAACGGATTTGCAAAATTTCTGAAATTCGGTGGCACCCCTCACGCAGATCGGCGGGGTCAGAGTGCAAAAACACAACGGAGTTTTGCCACACTTCTGAAATGCGGTGGCACCCCTCACGCAGATCGGCAGGGTCAGGGTTCAAAAACATAAGGGATTTGCCACACTTCTGAAAATCGGTGGTACCCCTCACGCAGATCGGCAGGGTCAGGGTCCAAAAACACAGCGGATTTGCCACATTTCTGAAATTCGGCGGCACCCCTCACGCAGATCCGTGGGGTCAAGGTCCAAAAACACAAGGGATCTGCAACATTTCTGAAATTCGGCGGCACCCCTCATGCAGATCCATAGGGTCAGGGTCCAAAAACACCAGGGATTTGCCACATTTCTGAAATTCGGTGGCCTCCGTGACGCAGATCCGTAGGGTCAGGGTCGAAAAACAAACAGGTCCCGACACTGCTTCACGGCGGCGCCCAGACCTCATGATTTAGCTTTTGCATCTCCCATTATCCGAGACAGGGGGCCAGCGGCATGGGGCGAAGCCCTTACGGATAATCACCCCAGCACGCGAAGCCGTTTAGCAAACGCACCCACAAAAGTAATCGAACAGGGCAGGAGTGTTTAGTAAACGCCCAAGGCCCTTTAGCAAACGCCGGTTATCGGGCCTGGGTGGCTTTTCCTCCCTTGACAAAAGGCGGCCGCCGCCGCCGCCCGGTGGCCTGCTTGAACAGCGGCTCGAGGGGCTCGGCGTTCACGAGGCCCAGTCGGCGTCGCAGCAGGCCGAGGGCCTGCGCCGCGGCCAAGCGCACCGGCCGCCGATCTTGCTACCGCTCCCGCTCGTCGTACAACTGCTCGCGACAGCAGCGGAGGAAGTGATGTTGACACATGTTCGCTCGCGATGCCACTCATCCTTACTTTCTTCCCCCTCCTCCTGCTGCTCCTACTATCCCGGCTCTACTCCCTGACCTTCCGCCTCATTTCCTTACCTCTTCGTCTTCGATCGTAAACCCTTGGGGGCATGCGTTCCTTACCTGCCACGTGTAGCTTGCACAGCCCCTAAAAAAAGGGGGAAGGGAGGGAGGATGGAAGGATGGAGGACAAAAGGGAGGCAGAAGGATGGATCATGAGAGAGACTAGGAGGGGGCTAGGAGCAGAAAACACGTGGCAGAGCCAGACGGGCAGATCGGGCGGGTAGACCCTAACGGGCGGGTCGGGAAGCCGGGCCCAGTCGACAAGGTCGAGCAGGCGGGTTGCTGAAGCGTGAGCCCTGCATGAATCGCGAGGACGCCTCTAGCGATAGCGCGACTCCGAAGTAAATCGTGAGAAAGGCCAGAGCGAGAGCGTGAGATTCCTGAGCGGCGAGGGCGCGGCGTATCAATACATTGCGAGGAAGTACCACGCGAGGGCGCGACTCCTGCATACATTATGAAGAAGTCCCGCGCGAGATCTCGACTTTGGAAGAAAACGTGAGGAAGCATCTGACGGGGGCCGTTGTTGATGTAAACCAGGGGCCAACAGCAGAGTCTGAGCCTCAAGAGTTTCCCTTGTAACAAATATGATGCGAGCCCTGGAGGGGCACTTAATCAACGAAAACATTATGGGCACCAGGGAAGGAGGATCAATAATACAAATTCTTTCGAAATCACAATTCAACAACTACACGCAGGCAGCACGACGGGAAGCAGCAAACAACACATACGACATCAGAAGCCGCACATCTCTTCTTCTGACATCGACAAAAGAATCGAACTCATAAACAATCGAAAAAATACTCTCGCCATTCGCATCCATAAGAACCATCGACTACGTAAGGCGACGAAGGCCGCTGCCGTCTCGAAAACCTCGAGCTGCAGTTGCTCTTACGGCCCCTGCTCCAGGAATGTCCGAGGCTTCCCCGGAAAGGCTTGGGCCAGTGCTCGCGAGAGTGATCCCATCCTTTTCCCTCCGCTCCTCCTCCCCCACGTCCTCCGCTCAGCACTGACACCCTCTTAAGGGCCAAGTATCGGCGGTGGACAAACCTCCCTTTAGTAAACCTCCCTTTCGTGAAAACGGCCTAGGACGAAACCGACGGACCTGGACCCGCAAAAATAACGGCCGCGACGCCCTCCCGCGAACCGAAAACAGCCAATTCGCTAATCGACGTGTCAGGGCAGGTCTGTCCACCCCCGAAGGTATCGCTCCGTGTGGAGCTGAGCAGAACGACGAGCGGATCGGCGGGCAACTCTGAAGGGGCCCTGGGACACACAAATAAATACACACAAATAACAAGATCCCCCATATGTTCCCATATTTTTCGGGTTTTCGCCTTCCCCCCCACTTCCCATATCTTCCCATCTTTTCCTGGGGATCGACGATGAACTGTGTCTGTGTGTTTTTCCCCTCCTGAAACTCTCCGCGCCTCGAGGAGCAGCGGCCCTCGACGAGGAGGCACCCGGACCACGAGCAGCCGGGCACCGCCGGGGTCTGGGCCCTGCCCCCACTCCCCCTCGCTCGAACGGCCCGTGCCCCCCGTGCCTTGTGCGGTTTCGCGCGTGTATGTCGAGAGCTGGGCGAGAGCTGCTAAACCCGTGGCTGCTGAAAAGGCCCTCCCAGAAGGAAAAAACAGCTTCCCAGAATGAGGCGCGGCACGCGAAAAAGTCAACGGGCTTCTTCCCGGAAGGACGAAGACAACTTCCCAGAGGTCGATTTTAGCAGCCACGGATTTAGCAGCCCTTGCCCGGCTTCCGAGTATGCTGTCTCGCAGGAGGGTGAAGTTTCCCTTCGACGGTCCTCGCCGAAACAAACAAATAACCTGGCGACGGACCCAACCATATGCAATTGTGGGTACCGCAATTGTGAATATTTTCTTCGGTGGAGCTCCCTATCGGGCCACGAAGCGCTGCACTGCGTGGGGGGAACGCATGCGGGCGGTAGAACTGGGGCCGTCAGGCGAACTCCCTATGGGGCCACGAAACGCCGTACTGGGTGGGGTGAAAATGCAAAATTTGGTGTGTGGGACGCACTGTGGCGGTCCCACTGGTGGTTTCGGTGGAGCTCCCTATGGGGCCACGAACCGTATGAGGGGTGTGCCACATTTGGTTTCCAGGACGCATGCGGACGGTCCCACTGGGGGCTTCGGTGGAGCTCCCTATGGGGCCACGAAGCGCTGCACCGGGTGGGGGGGAACGCACGCGGGCGGTAGAACTGGGGCCGTCGGGCGAACTCCCTCTGGGGCCACGAAGCGCTGCACTGGGTGGGGGGAAAATGCAAATGCAAAACCTGGTGTGTGGGACGCATGCGGGCGGTCCCACTGGGGGCTTCGATGGAGCTCTCTACGGGTTCACGAAACGCCGTAGTGGGTGGTGTGAAAATACCAAAATTGTGTTTCAGAGACGCATGCGGACAGTCCCACTGGGGGCTTCGGTGGGGCTCCCTATGGGGCCACGAAACGCCGTACTGGGCGGGGTGAAAAAGCCAAATTAGATTTCCGGGGCGCATGCGGACAGTCCCAGGGGCTTCGGTAGGGCTTTCTATGGTGCCACGAAGCGCTGTACAGGGGGGTGGAGGCATGCAGACGGTAGCACTGGGACCTTCGGTGGGGCTCCCCATGGGGCCACGAAACGCTGTACTGGGTGTGGGGGACGCGTGCGAACGGTAGCACTGGGACCTTCGGCGGGGCTCCCTGCGGGGCCACGGAACGCAGTACTGGGCGTGGGGGACGCATGCGGACGGTAGCACTGGGACCTTCGGTGGGGCTCCCTATGGGGCCACGAAACGCTGTAGTGGGTAGGGGAGACACATGCGGACGGTAGCACTGGGACCTTCGGTGGAGCTCCTTATGGGGCCACGAAACGCTGTACTGGGTGGGGGGGACGCATGCGGACGGTAGCACTGGGGACGGCTGGGGCGCATGCGGACCACTGGGACCTTCGGTGGGGCTCCCTATGGGGCCACGAAACGCTGTACTGGGGGGGGGAAACGCATGCGGACGGTAGCACTGGGACCTTCGGTGGAGCTCCCTGCGGGGCCACGGAACGCTGTACTGGGTGGGGGGACGCATGCGGACGGTAGCACTGGGACCTTCGGTGGGGCTCCCTATGGGGCCACGAAACGCTGTACTGGGTGGGGGGACGCATGCGGACGGTAGCACTGGGACCTTCGGTGGGGCTCCCTGGGGCCACGAAACGCTGTACTGGGTGGGGGGACGCATGCGGACGGTAGCACTGGGACCTTCGGTGGGGCTCCCTATGGGGCCACGAAACGCTGTACTGGGTGGGGGGACGCATGCGGACGATAGCACTGGGACCTTCGGTGGGGCTCCCTATGGGGCCACGAAACGCTGTACTGGGTGGTGGGGACGCATGCGGACGGTAGCACTGGGACCTTCGGTGGGGCTCCCTATGGGGCCACGAAACGCGTGAGGGGTATGCTGAAACGGGTGATGATGATGATGATGATGATGATGATGATGATGATGATGATGATGATGATGATGATGATGATGATGACGATGACGATGACGATGACGATGATGATGATGATGCTGATGCTGATGATGATGATGATGCTGATGCTGATGATGATGATGATGATGATGATGATGATGATGATGATGATGATGATGATGATGATGATGATGATGATGATGATGATGATGATGATGATGATGGTGATGGTGATGGTGATGGTGATGATGATGGCGATGGGGGAGAGAAGGGGGAGGAGGAGAGGAGAGGAGAGGAGGAGGAGAACGCGGGGCGACGTCTTTTCAAAACGAGGACCCAACACCACAGGATGGCTGGGAAAAACACACGCCCGAGCGATGCCAGGCCCGTGGACTCTCCCCGCCCCCGCCGGCGGAACCCTCCCAGCGGTCCTCCTCGAACTCGCCTGCCGCGACCAGGTCGCAGGGCAGCTTCCGCTTCTTCAGCCACTTGGACTGGCGCCGCACGGGGGGAACGGGTCTCTTCGTGCTGGCGCGGGCAACCCGCAGGCGGAGTGGCGGGGCCCGCCCGCTCCGCGCAGCACACGCCGAGCACTGCCAGCCAGGCACATCCGCCGCTGGCCCCCTGCGTGAAGCGCCAGTGGGTGCGCGTGCGCAAAAGCGCGTGTGCGTCCACGTTCGCGCGCACGTGTGTGCATGTGCACGCGTCCACGTGTGTGCAAGCGCGCGCCCGAGTGAAGGCGCGAGTAAGAAGAGAAGGCTCGATGCTGCCTCTGCAGCGGCTCCCTTGGAGGCTTCGGCTTCTAGTGTCCAGGGGAGACCCTGACTCGAACGGGTTGGCGGGCATTCACGGGGAGGGCATCGAGGCAAATGGCACTTGCAGGAGTACAGAGTACTCGAAACAACCAGCGAAAGAGAAGGAGAGAAAGGTGAGGAGGAGGAGGAGGAGAAGGAGGAGGGAGGGCAAGGGGGAGGCAGAGGGGAGCGTCGTTGGGCCACCGTGGCCCAACAACGAACCACTTGCGGCTTATGGCACGCCGAGTACTGGCGGACCGTGGCGCTCGACACCATGGCCAAGGGCGGAGGCAGGGCTGCCCTCCTGCTCCCCGTAAGTCGCAGATGGGTCGGACCACCTGCACGGTCCGAGACGAAGCGACAGTCGTGGGCAGAGTGAAGGCCCTTCATGGCAGTCGTGAGACGCAGAGAGGACGAGGACAAAAAACCGGATGAGGGTGAATCGGGAATCTCTACGAAGCGGCGGCTCTGGAGGATGTATCGGGCGCCGCGGCCTTCTCGGAGCGTTCCGGAACGCTTAAGAGCGCCCCCTAGAACGCTCACGCTCTCGGACGGATCTATCCTCGTCCAGGCCCCACCCGACTCCTGGCAGTCTTAGGTCGGGCATGTCCTCCTACAGGCGAATTTTGGAGGTTTATATATATATATATATATAAAAGAAGAGAAAAAAAGGAGAAAAAAAAAAAAAAAAAAAAAAAAAAAAAAAAAAAAAAAAAAAAAAAAAAAAAAAAAAAAAAAAAAAAAAAAAAAAAAAAAAAAAAAAACGCCCCGCGACTATTCCCTGACTATTTGTGCATGTTCCTCCCGTAGAGGGACACGGCCGACTCAACGGCCGTCCTTTCGGCCGACGCCGCGCGCCAGCACCGCCGCGAACGCCCTCGGACCACCCAGACCACGGACACTGGAGGCCTCCCAGATGGGGTCGGAGTAGACGGGGTCGGAGGATCGCGCCGCATCGCCGATACATCGGCGATGCATCGCCGCGATGCACCGGCGACGCATCGGCGACGTCGGCGATGCATCGGCGACGTCGACGCGAAGCAAATGGGGCCCCAGATCGCGCCGCATCGGCGATGCAACGGCGAGACGGCGCGATCCTCCAACCCCGTCTGCTCCGACCCCGTGCAGGAGGCCCAGATTGAGGGGCCGATTTTCCACCGCCACTGGAGGAGGAGGACCTCGTCATCCTCCCTTTTCGTCCGATCCCATCTACTCCGACCCCATCTAGGAGGAGGAGGAGGAGGAGGAGGAGGAGGAGGAGGAGGAGGAGGAGGAGGAGGAGGAGGAGGGGGAGGAGGGGAGGAGGAGGAGGAGGAGGAGGAGGAGGAGGAGGAGGAGGAGGAGGAGGAGGAGGAGGAGGAGGGGGAGGGGGAGGAGGAGGAGGAGGAGGAGGAGGAGGAGGAGGGGGAGGAGGGGGGAGGAGGAGGGAGGAGGAGGAGGAGGAGGAGGAGGAGGAGGAGGAGGAGGGGGAGGAGGGGGAGGAGGAGGAGGAGGAGGGAGGAGGAGGAGGAGGAGAGAACTGGGCACGTACACCGCTTCTGGCCAGGCCCATCCTGAGCCCCAGGATCGGCGCACGCGCGCCCTCCTGCCTTGGCCAGGAGGGCACGTGCACGCGCACGTGCGCCCACCGATCCTGGGCCCGGGGTGGGCCTGGCCAGAATCGGTGCACGTGCATAGCTCGTTGCGCCCGAACCCCCATCCCTCCGACTCGGGTGGAGTCCAGACCCGCGGAGGCTCCGGGCCTCTGTCGCTCGATACCCCCCTGGCCGGAGAGAGAGAGAGAGAGAAGACCATCGGAGCTGGACGCCGCAGGTGCGCATCCGACGCGGTGCGGAAGCTCGAGAGACGGTGCTTTCGTGTCCTCCGCCTGTCTGTATCCCCCCTTCCCCATTCCCCTCCAGGAGAGACTGAGGGGAGGACGGGGACGGGGAGTGAGATGGGGAAGGGGGACTGGGAAGAGAGATCAGGGAGGAGGACCGAGTTGGCCGAGGGGGGAAAAGGGGGAGAGAGGTGGAAAGTGGGAGAAGGAGAGGGGGGAGGAGGAGGAGGAGTGGCACGGAGAGTAAGAAACGGGATGTAGATACGGATAGAAAGGAAGAGTGGAGGGAGAAAGGGAAACGGGGAAGAATAGGAGGATGGGGAAAGGAGATCTTGCGTATGAATGGGGGGAGAGAGACACAAGAGAGAGAGAGAAAGGGGGAGAGAGAGTGAGAGATATATATATATATATATATATATATAGAGAGAGAGAAAGAGAGAGAAAGAGAGAGAAAGAGAGAGAAAGAGAGAGAAAGAGAGAGAGAGAAAGAGAGAGAGAGATAATTAAAAAGAGATACTGCTAAAAACAACCAAAAACACAACAAACACAAAAACAATATTTGTGGTGGAAAACAAAATAAAAAACCACGAAATCAAACAAAAAACAACACACAAAATACGTAAAAATAAAGAAAATGCATAAATAACAAAGAAAAAGAGAGAGATTCTAAAAAGAAGGGAGGAAAAAAAAAAAAAAAAAAAACAAAAAAAAAAAAAAAAAAAAAAAAAAAAAAAACGTGAAAGCGGAGACCTTAGGCGGAGACTGAAACATAAAGAGACTAGAAGAGGGAGAGAGGGGGAGAAAGCGGAGACCTTAGGCGGAGACTGAAACATAAAGAACATGACGAGGACAAGGAGAAGGGGATAGGTGAAGAGGGAGAGAGGGGGAGAACGAGGTGAGAAGAGGAGGTGGAAGACAAGAGGGGGAGATGGAGCGGAGGAGAGAGAAGAGAGGGAGACGGGGGGGCAGAGCAGGGCAGGAGGAGAGGAGAGACCAGAGACAGAGAGGACCGAGAGAGAGAGAGATCCGCGCGAGGGCGGCAGGGAGGAGGGGAGCCCGGAGCGGGAGCGAGGAGGGAGCCCCGGAGCTGGGGCGCGGCAGGGGCAGACGCGTGCGCAGCCGCAGCTCGGCGCCGTCCTGGTAAGCTTCCCCCACGGTCAGGTGCATGGTCTCCTGCTTCGTCTCCTCCGGTCCCCTCCGCCCCCGCGGCCTCGCGGCTTCTCTGCACTCCCGCTCCCATGCACCCCGTCCCCCTGCCCTTCCGCTCCTCCTCCTCCTCTTCCTCCTCCTCCTCCCCCCTCCTCCTCCTCCTCCTCCTCCTCCTCCTCATCCTCCTGCCCACTCCCTCACAATCCCGCACCGAGTCTTACACGGGTACCTTCCAATAGTGTGGAAGGGGCCTCAAGAGACAAGAGTGCCGGTTCAAACCTCTCTCTCTATATCTCTTCTCTGTCTGTCCGCTGCTGTTGTCTCTCGTTCCTCGTGTTTCTTTAGATGAATGAAATATAAGTATACAGGCGCCGTCACTGGCCTTGCCGTCGTCGTTGTCACCATCGTCACCAACATCGTTACCATCGTCATCGTTTCTACCATTGTCGACGTTGCCAGGGTACCGCACCCGCCAAAGTCGCCGACTCGCACTGAAGTGCCCGCTGGAAAGTGCCCAACGGTCAGCGCCACCGCGGCCGCGCCGGTCGCGCCTAACTAGCTGGCCGCTGCACGCGCGAGCATGCGCGGGCTAGCGCGGCCGCAGAAATGCACCAGCCAACACCAAGCACTCATCGCAATCGCCGCCGCATGGGTTTTGCAAACCAAGTTGCGGGTGAGTGAGTGGGATAGTTGCGCGAGCAGTGGAATTCACAACTCATTGCAAGGAGAAATTAGCTCCTACCACATAGGTTGCACCACATAGCTTACACAACATATGTTGCACAACCTATACTGCCGCAACGATTTCACCACATAGACTGCTTCAAACCACATGTCACATGATTGCACAAGCTAGGTTGTAGCATACATGTTTATATGCATGGATACAGGTATGTTGCACGACATAGCTTGCATGTTTTGCAAATCATGCGTTGCACAACATAGGTTGCACAGCAGATCTCGCACACAACAGATGGCATAGCATATATTGCACGACATAGATATACGGATATATATATCTATAAATGTATACACATGCATATAAAAAATACATATATACATATATACCTATATATATATATATATATATATATATATACTAGAACCATCGCGCGCGCTTCGAGCGCGCTCAGGCTTTAGCAGGCCCCAGG
Source organism: Prorocentrum cordatum (assembly GCA_963575745.1). Taxonomy (NCBI): domain Eukaryota; class Dinophyceae; order Prorocentrales; family Prorocentraceae; genus Prorocentrum; species Prorocentrum cordatum. The sequence goes on along the minus strand of CAUYUJ010011303.1, from coordinate 32,926 downwards.
CCTTGACGAATTCACTCCTCCACTGAAGTAGTGGACCACAGTACACGCTTGCCAATATGCTTTCCGAAAGGCCTTCGAGGAAAATGGTTGTGTAGGGGGGCGGAGGCCGTTTGAATCGGGCTCCCAGAAGGCTTCTGGGGGCATGGGTTTGGGGGCGTCTTGGGGAGCCTGTTGGGGCGTGCCGTCGTCGTCGTCGTCGTCGTCGTCGTCGTCGTAATGTCGTCGTCGCCTATTGGGGCGCGCCGTCGTCGTCGTCGTCGTCGTCGTCGTCGTCGTCGTCGTCGTCGTCGTCGTCGTCGTCGTCGTCGTCGTCGTCGTCGTCGTCGTCGTCGTCGTCGTCGTCGTCGTCGTCGTCGTCGTCGTCGTCGTCGTCGTCGTCGTCGTCGTCGTCGTCGTCGTCGTCGTCGTCGTCGTCGTCGTTCGTCGTCGTCGTCGTCGTCGTCGTTCAAGATGGCACTCGGGGCAACTTTGTGCGAAACGATCTGCGGAGGGCCGCGAGAAGGCGATCAGTCATGTTCCCAATCAACTTCCCAGACAGCTCTCCTGTAGCATGATGGTACTTCGAAGCCTCCGGAGACTCGCGGGCCCATGATGAACCATGTCCCCGGAAGGCTTTTGGGGAACATGGTTTGTTGGGGTGTGTTGGGGGGTCTCTTGGGCGTTCCCTGGGGGCCCCTTGGGGGCCGCCGGGAACTCTCGGGCCCATGATGAACCATGTCCCCGGAAGGTTTTCTGGGGACATGATTTCTTGGGGTGTATTGGGGGGCCTCTTGGGCGTTCCCTGGGAGCCCCTTGGGAGTCTCTTGGGCGCCTCACGGGGCTTCGTGGGAGACTCTTGGTGGCCTCCAGGGACCTACAGGCGGCCTCTAGGGCCAGAGACCTCGAAATCGGTTGGCGGTCCCCTCTGGGCCCTCTCTTGGGGAGCCCTTGGGGCACAGTTGGTTTGTCTGGGGAGCCTCCTGAGCCGTCTTGGGGCCCTCTTCGGGGACTCGTGGCCCGTCTTGGAGCGATCTGAAGGGCCTCCGAGCGAGGCCGTGAGGGAGCGCTGGGAAGCGGGGAAAGCGAGAACGCCTAAGTCCTTCAAAAACCATCGGAAAATTAGTGAACCTTGTCTCCCTGGGCCCTCTTGCGGAGCCTCTTGAGTCCGTCCTGGAGCGTGTTGGAGTCCTCGTCGGCCGTCTTGAGGGCAGCTTGGGCGTCTTCGGAGCCTCTTGGGACCGTCTCGGGACCTCCATTAGCCTGTCGTGGCCTGATTTGGGGCGGGCCGCCTCGGGACCCCTCTGGGCCTTCTCTTGGCGCGCTCTTGGGGCACACTTGGATTGTCTGGGGAGCCTCCTGAGCCGTCTTGGGGCCCTCTTCGGGGCCTCGTGGCCCGAGTTGGAGCGATCTGAAGGGTTTCCGAAGCCGTGAAGGGAGCGCTGGAAAGCGGAAAAAGCGAGAACGCCAAAATCCAAAACGCTCGGAAAACGAGTGAATATTGCCTTCCAGGGGAGCCTCTTGAGTCCATCCTAGAGCGTGTTGGAGTCCTCGTCGGCTGTCTTGAGGGCATCTTGGGTGTCTTCGGGGCCTCGTGGGACCGTCTTGGGCCCTCTCGGGACCCCCCCCCTTAGCTTGTCGTGGCCTGCTTCGGGGCGGGCTCGGGCCGCCTCGGGAGCTCTGGACCCCCCCCGCAACCCCCGGTGGGCACCGATGGGAGGAACAGGCAGCGGCCCGCCACCCCCCCCTGGGCCTATTCCGAGATAGAGAATCATGCTCCTGGGAAGCTTTCCGGGAGCATGATTCGTTCGGCTCTTTAAGAGAGGGGCCCCTGGGGGCTTACCCAGGGGCCCCTTTAGGCCTTGTCGGCAAGCCTATTGGAAACATGGTCGGGGCGGTGGGCGGAAGCAGAAGGAATCATGTTCCCAGAGCTATCTGGGAAATCCGATTTACCGAAATGTCTTGGGGGCCCACAGGGGGCTTCCCTGGGGGCCCCTTTGGGGGCCTATTGGGGCTTCCGGGGGGCCTCTTGGGAGCCTCACGGGGCTTCTTGGGAGCCTCTTGATGGCCTCCGGGGGCGTCCTAAGAGCCTCTCAGGCCGGAGACCTTGAAATGTCGCGCTCTTCGGGCCCTTTGGGTCGCTCTTGGGGCTCTCTTGGGGCGCTCTCGAGGCCCTCTTGACTTATCTGGGGAGCCTCCAGGGCCGTCTCTGGGCTTTCTTTGGAGCCTCTGCGGCCGTCTTGGAGCGATCTGAAGGGCCTCTGACGCGGTCCGGGACCTTGGGGAGGCATGGGAGAGTTCAAGAATGCTTCAAAAACAATTGGAAAATTTATAACTTTCAGCTTCTGGGGCCCTTTGGAGGGGCCTCTGGAGGCGCACGTGGGGCGTTTTGGCGGCGTCGTCAGCCGTCCTGAGGCCATCTTCGGCGTGTCCGGGGCCTCTGGGAGCTGTCTTTGGGCGTCCTGGGATCCTGGAAATCGTGTTCCCGGAGAGGCTTCAGGGAACATGATTTCGAACGAGGCCCTCTTGGGCCTCCCTGAGACCGTCTTGGGGACCTCCTGGGCCGGCTTTGGGGCCTCTTGGGCCGTCATGGGAGGTTCTGTGAGCCCCACAGGACGACCCTTTCGGGCCCTCTTGGGCCCTCTTGGGTCTCTCTTGGGCTGTCTTGGGGCTCCTCGGGGGCGTCTGGGGCACTGTGAAGACGAAGCAAGCGAATATGCTGAAAATGTAAGTTTTACGTCGGGAACTGGCTGATTTTCGCCTCTTGAAGGCCCTCTTGGGGCCCTCTTCGACCATCTTCAAGCCATCTCGGGCCCTCTTGGGCCTCGCTGAGGCTGTCTTATTGGCCTCTTGGGCGTCCTGGGAACCCGGAAATCATGTTCCTGGAGAGGCTTCCGGGAACATGATTTCGAACGAGGCCCTCTTGGGCCTCCCAGAGGCCGTCTTGGGGGCCTCTTGGGCCGGCTTCGGGGCCTCTTGGGCCGTCTTGGGGGGTTCCGTGAGCCCCACGGGACGATCCTTTCGGGCCTTGGGACCTCTTGGGTCTCTCTTGGGCTGTCTTGGGGCTCCGCGGGGGCGTCTGGGGCACTGTGAAGACGAAGCAAGCGAATATGCTGAAAATGTAAGTTGTACGATGCATGATGGCCGCGAACCGAACCGAGAACCGAGAACCGGCCCCCGAACCGAACCGGCCGAACCGGACCGGTCCTCGACCCGAACCGGCCGCATCGGACCGCGCCAGCCTCTGACCCGAACCGGCCGGACCGAACCGGCCCGACGAACCGAACCGGCCGAACCGGACCCCCCCTCGGGGCTGGAGGAGAGGGGGGACCTGACCCCCCCTCAGGACGGCGGGGATCGGAGGGGACCTGACCCCCCCTCAGGACGCGGCGGGGGCGGGGGGGGACCTGACCCCCCTCAGGACCTGACCCCCCTCAGGGCCCTCTTGGAGCCTTGCGGGCCCCGCCTGGGAGGCCCAGGAGCGCCCCCAGCGGGCCCCGAGAGGGCCCTTAACGCGCATGTCGTGCGCATGTCGTGGCCCTGGGGCCCAGGACGACGACGACATGCGCACGACATGCGCCCGTGGGTCCTTCTTGGGGCTCTCTTGGAGCCCTCCTGGGCCCTCTTGGGGCCTTGCGGGGCCCGCCTGGGAGGCCCAGGAACGCTCCCAGAGGGCCCCGAGAGGGCCCTTAACGCGCATGTCGCGCGCATGTCGTGGCCCTGGGCGGGACCTGACACCCCCTCAGGACGGGACCTGAACCCCCTCAGGACCTGACCCCCCCTCAGGACAGAAGGCGAAGGCGCCGTGGAACCTGACCCCCCCCTCAGGACCTGACCCCCCCCTCGGGACCTGACCCCCCCCTCGGGACGGGACCTGAACCCCCCCTCAGGACCTGACCCCCCCTCAGGACGGAAAGCGAAGGCGCCGCGGGACCTGATCCCCCCCCAGGACCTGACCCCCCCCTCGGGACCTGACCCCCCCCTCGGGACCTGACCCCCCCTCGGGACCTGACCCCTCCCCCCCTCGGGACCTGACCCCCCCTCAGGACCTGACCCCCCCCCCTCGGGACCTGACCCCCCCCCTCGGGACCTGACCCCCCCCCTCGGGACCTGACCCCCCCTCGGGACCTGACCCCCCCTCGGGACCTGACCCCCCCTCGGGACCTGACCCCCCCCTCGGGACCTGACCCCCCCCTCCCTCCCCCCCTCGGGACCTGACCCCCCCCTCGGGACCTGACCCCCCCTCGGGACCTGACCTGACCCCCCCCTCAGGACCTGACCCCCCCCTCAGGACCGACCCCCCCCTCGGGACGGACGGCGCCCCCCCTCAGGATCTGACCCCCCCTCAGGACGGGACCTGAACCCCCCCTCTCAGGACGACGGGGGACCTGACCCCCCCTCAGGACGCCGGGGATCGGAGGGCCGCTCCCGCTCCCTCGTCCCTCCCTCTGCCGCTTCCTCCGTTCCTGCTGCCCCCTCCCTCCCTCGTCCCTCCCTCCGTCGGCCCTCCTCCGTCGTCCCTCCTCCCCCCTTCGTCCCTCCTTCCTCTCTCCTCCCTCTCTCCTCCCTCTCTCACACTCTGCCGCTCTCGCTCCCGACTCTGCACGTCGTCGTCGACATCGACGTCGTCGACGTCGTCGTCGTCGTCGCCTCATGTCCAAGAATTCGGGGGTGTCTTGGAACCGGCCGAACCGGAAACCCTCGGCCGAACCGAACCGGCCGAACCGGACCGAACCGGCCGAACCGAGCGACCGAACCGGACCGGCCGAACCGGACCGGCCAATATACTCGAACCGGACCGGATGGACCGAACCGGACGGCGATCTGAACCGGACCAGCCGCACCGACACGAAGGCGCGCCGAACCGGACCGAACCGAACCGAACCGGGGCCATCATGACGTTGGGAACTGGCTGATTTTTGCCTCTTGAAGGCCCTCTTGGGGCCCTCTTCGACCGTCTTCAAGCCATCTCGGGCCCTCTTGGGCCTCGCTGAGGCTGTCTTATGGGCCTCTTGGGCATCCTGGGAGCTGGGAAGTCATGTTCCGAGAGAAGCTTCGGGGAACATGATCCGAGGGAGGCTTGATGGGCCGGGAGAGGCTCTCTTGCAATACAAAGCGGATGATACAATTGGCACAGAGGCCCGCACCGCGGAAATCGTGTTCCTGGAGAGGCTTCCGGGAACATGACTTCGAACGAGGCCCTCTTGGGCCTCCCTGAGGGCGTCTTGGGGGCCTCCTGAGCCAGCTTTGGCGCTTCTTGGGCCGTCCCGTGGGGTTCCGTGAGCCCCACAGGCCGACCCTTTTGGCCCGTCTGGGTCCCTCTTGGGTCTCTCTTGGGCTGTGTTGGGGTTCCGCGGGGGCGTCTGGAGCACTGTGAAGACGAAGCCAGCGAGTATGCTGAAAATGTACGTTTTACACAGGGCATGGGCCGATTTTTGCCTCTTCAAGGCCCTCTGGCCCGGGGCAGTCCCAAGGGGTCTGTGACCCCCCAAAGGTTCCAGGGGGCGCCCAAGGGGGATATGACGGCACCGGCCCGGCCCCCCCCTGGCCTACTCCGATATATATATATATATATATATATATATATATATAACTATATATATTATGTGTGTAGATCTATGATGTGTGTACGTGCATGCGCGCGCGGGGAGTGGCACATGTGTAACAGACGAGCCTCGACGTATCAAACTACACACGACGTGGAAAACCACACAATCCTGATTGCACGTGCGTTTCCGCCTCTCATAGTCGCAAGTGAGTGCGCGGAGGCCGGAACTGACTCGGCTATCAAACTCTGAGAGCTGGACTCCGAGAGCTCTGAAACACAGTAACAGCTGAAAAGGGCTCAATTATTGTCGGCCATGGGGTGCTTCTCTGGAGCCGGCTGGGGGCCTCGTGGGGGCCTCTTGGGACGTCTTTGGGGCGCCGCGAGAGCCTCTGGGAAGATCTTCGAGTCAGGCCCAGGCGGAAGGTTTGACACGTGTGACTGTCGGCTACTACAGCCTTCTTTAAGAGGCCTGCATGGGCCTCTTGGGGCGTCGTGGGAGCGTCTGGGAAGATCATGGGGCGATCCTGAAGCGGAGTGTTCGACATACGATGCGGTGTTCCCCCTCCTGGCCCTCATTGGAGCCTTCTTCGGGCTGTCGTGAACCGTTTTGAAAACGTCTGGGGCCGTCATGGCGCTCTTGTGCACCGTCGTGACGCCCTCTTGAATCGATTGGGCTCCTTGGGGCGACCTCGGGGGCTTCTTGAACCGTCTTCAGGCCATTTTAGGTCGTGTTGGGTCCCTCTTGGGGCAGTCTTGGGGGTTCCTTGGGTCGTCTTGGAGTGTGGAAGCGTGAAAATGGGACAACGCCGAATTCATGCAAGAACCATGGGAAGTTCACGGTATTCTGCCATTTGGGCTCGCTTGGGAGCCCTCGTGGACCTCCTTTGGTGCCTTTCGGGCGCCTCTTGGGCAACCTGGAGGCCGTGTTAAGCGTCCTGGTATGCTTTTGAGCTGTCGACGAGCTGTCTTAGGCAACATTAGAGGCCTTCGTGATCCATTCGAGAAAGCCAGAGGGCCGAAGGTACGCTGTGCAGGGGCGTCCGAGAAGGCCGGGAGCCGAAATGCGCTCGGGGGTGAGTGGGTGGGCCCTACGAAACAGAACGATCATAGCATCGCAGTTATATAGAGACCGAGGAAGAGAGCGAGAGGGAGAGGGAGAGCCGCCCCTGCGCCCCTGGCCCTGCTTGGCCGCCCCTGCGCCCCACTTCTTCCTCCTCTCTCCTCCCCGAACATTCTGGCACTGCCGTCCCACGCACCCTGACGTGGTTCGGCAACAGGGGGCCGCCGCCAGCCGACCCTGCCCAGGCCTGGCTGTCCCCTGAGTGTCGGGACTGCCCTTCTTCCCCCTCCCCCCCGAGAGAGGGAGAGGGAAAGAGAGAGGGGTCCCGGGGGTTGTGACCCCCCCGCGGGGGCGGGGGGGAGCACCCCTCCCTGGGAGAAGCTTTCGGCTCCAGAGCGTCAGCGTCGTCGTCGTCCCCCTTCAAGGTCGTTGGCACCGGCCGCTAGGCCTTCGCAATTAAGCGAGAGAGAAAAGGAACCATGATGGACCCATGAACCCGGAAAGTGGTATATAATGTTGAAGACACCGGTAATCATGATGCCGTGCCACAAGTTCTGCTACACTGTGCTGCGACGCGCCGCCCTACGGTGCACTGCGATGCCACGTTGCGCCGACGCCGAACTGGGCGACGGGCACTTGCAATGCTGAAGGTATCGATGGCGATGTGCAGTGCTAGGGGCTGTACTGCGCCGTGCTATGCTGACATGGAACTTGTCATGCTGCGCTGAATTGTGCTGTGCTCTATTGCGTTGTGAATCAACTCGCCCGTGGCCTCCGAATCCTGACCGAACTGATTTGGATCTTAAGCTCGAGCTGCCTGAACGCGTGGCTCGCCCTGAGCTGGCCGCAATCGAAACGCGCGGGGGCGCTCGACCAGCTCGAGCTCAAGATCCGATTCAGTTCCGAAGCTGGGCGAAGCAACGCTCCACATGTGAAGCGTGGGACCGCTCTCACGACACCGAACTGGGCGGCGGGCACTTGCAGTGTTTTTTGTTTTTTGGGTACGGTGTTGTCAGCGCAGGATGGCAAACCCGTGGCTTGTCAAATGCGGGCGAGATCCACAAGAAGGCGCGGCCACAGACGCTAACCGTCTGGCCTGCAAACGCCATACATGGATTATCTCACCTAGCATCGATGGACAGACCCGTCTGCAATGCTGATCGCATTGGCTAGCGTGGCAGAGTCTGCGAAAGGGGAAGGCACGATCACCGTCGCAAAACATGGACACCTCACCACAAAACTTGCCAAGTCGGGCTGGACAGTTGAATCTAGGTCCTGCCCCCGAGCATCTGATGATATTGGCTGCAAAAACCAACGTATGCGATCGGTGCCTCTAATTCGCCAACCGCGGCGGCGCGCTCCAGGGGTGGCATGCGGCCGGGAAAACGTGTGGATAACCCTGCCCTCTCGAAACACACAGAACGTTGACCCCCTGACGTGCTTATATAATGCTTGAAAACTAAGCTCCTCCTGGGGGCTCTTGGGACCGAAAGTTCGGAAATCGAAAGTGGCTGTCTTCTTCTGGGACCCCTCTCGGGCGCTTCTTGGGCTTCTCTTGGGCCGTCTTGGGGGCCGATTGGGCCGTCCTGCGTTCCTCGTAGGCCGTCTTGGAGATTTCTTGGGGGCCTCCTAGGCCGTTTTGGGGGGCCTCTTGGGCCGTCTTGGACGCGGTAACAGCCCAAGAGGCGAGCATGCGAAAAATATACGTTTCCCCATAGGAATGGAAGGATTGTGGTTTCTTGGGGCTCTCTTGTGGTGCCTCTTGGAGCATCTTGGGGTGCTTTGGGGGGCATGCTTGGGGCCTCTTGGGGGCGTATCGGCGCCTCCTGGGATCTCTTGGGGCCGAAAGCTCGGAATTCGAGAGTGGCTTTCTTTCTCTGGGACTCCTCTCGGGCGCGTCTTGGGGCTCTTTTGGGCCGTCTTGGGGGCCCATTGAGCCGTCCTGGGCTTCTCGTGGCCCGTCTTGGAGCTCTTTTGGGGGCCTCCTAGGCCGTCTTGGGAACCCCTTGGGCCGTCTTGGACGCGATGACAGCCCAACAAGCGAACATACGAAAAGTAGACGTTTTCCAACAGGAATGGGACGATTTTTGCTTCTTGGAGCTCTCTTGGGGTGCTTCTTGGAGCGTCTTGGGGTGCTTTTGGGAGCCTTCCGGGCGCTTCTTGGGGGCTTCTCGGCGCCTCCTGGAGCCACTTGGGGTCGAAAGCTTGGAATTCGATGGTGGCTTTCCTCCTCTGGGGTCCTCTCGGGCCCGTCTTGGGGACTCTCTTGGGCCGTCTTGGGCCCTTCGTGGGCCGTCCTGGGCCGTATTGGGGCGGTCTTGGGAGCTTCTGAGGTCGTCAAGCACGGACCGACAGCGAAAACAAGCAATATGTTAAACATATACGTTTTACGAAAGGGAATGGGGCTATTTTGGCCCCTTGGGGCTCTCTTTGGGGCCCTTTTGGGGGTCGCTTGGGGTGTCTTGGGGGCTTCTGAAGCCTCCTTGGAGGCCATGTTGGGCGTCTGGGAGCGACCTGCGGGCGTCCCGGGTCTGTTCTGGAGCCTCTTGGGGCCTCCTTGGCGCCTTCTGGCGGCCTTCTGTGAGGCCCCGGGGCTCCCCGAGGGCCCCGAAGCCCATATTTGCGGTAGCGGCGCCGGCCCCGGGCGCCCGGACCCGGTGCGCCGTTATATGTATATATGCAAATCTGTAAACATGTGAAACGTAAAAGTTCGATACATGATGTGTACTGTGTGGCTCCCTCGCCTTTTCGGGCTCCAGGCATACAAGACGTCTGATACCCACAAGACGGTCAAAGATGCCCTCAATAAAGCCATCCGTCTATCCAGATAGCCAGCCAACCAACCGAGTTGTCAGCCTGGCAACTAATCAGAAAAGCAACTGATCAACCCCATCGACCCAGCCATGCAAGCAATCAGAAGGGTGCCCGGCGGCAAAAAACGAAGCCCTTACGATTTTGTGGATCAGTGCGGGTATTGGTAGGAATGGGTCTTAGTTAATTGTGTGTGCGTCTGCCTGTGAGCGCTTGCGTGGGCTTGACTGTGAACGGATCCGAGCATGGGCATGAGTGAAGGGATCCTGGGGGGTCCTGGGGCTTCCTAGGGGGTTTCTGAGGCCTTTAGGGGGGTCCCGGGGCCCCCCTGGGCTTCCTGGAGCCGGCAGCCTCCTGGAGTGTTCTCAAGCCTCCCAGGGCTTCCGGGAGCCTCCCGATGCAACTCTCCTGGTCGACCCTCCATGGCATGGTGTGATGTTCATGGGACTCTGAAAAGAATATCGTCTACCCCCCAAGAGCGGCAACTGTATTTTTCTGCTCCGGAACAGAAACTCCGTTTGTAGCGTGGCATTGTCACGAGTAATCATGCACGGCAAGCGTGATCCGCGGCCATGACCCCTGGCACGCTGAGGCATGGTAGAACGCCAAGCGCTGCCTGGCAGGGTATCTGTAGTCTTCTGAAGCACTTCCTTTCATCACGCCCAGTTGCGTGCATCGCCACCCCCCCCCTCCGGAGGCTCCGTAGGCCGCCCAGACGCCTCCCTTGGCGCTCACCAAAGCTTTCCGAGGCTTCCACGGCAGCGGGGGAAACCCGAAGCCGCCAACATGACCCAACAGTGTCTCGAGAGGCCCCCAACAGCTGCCAAAAAGCGCTGCATGCACCTGAGTAAGCAACCAAGATGCTCCCAGACACCACCGAGGCGCTCTCGAGAAGGGGGGGCAAACACACAGAGGCACACATGCACACATATTTGTGTATATATTTATATGTATGAACATGGGTGTATTCTTTTATACGCACGCGTATGTATATACATGTGTGTGCGTGTGTCTGAATGTGTGTGAATGCATGTGCATGTGAATGAAGGTGTGTAGGTGAGAATGTGAGTGTCAATGCGAATGTGTGCGCGTGTGTGTGAAGGTTTTTAAATGTGCGTGGGTATGTGTAAATGTGTGTGCATGTGTGTGAATGTGCATATGTGAGTGTGAATGTGAGTGTACGCGCGGGTGTGAATATATGTGGATGTGTGTGATTGTGTGTGAATGTGTATGCATGCGTGTGCATCTGTGTGCGTGTGAGTATGAGTGTGAGTGTGATTGTAGGGGTGTGAGTGTGAGTGTGAGTGTGAATGCGTGTGTGAGTTTGAGTGTGAGCGTGTGTGTGTGTGAATGTGAGTGTGAGCATGTGAGTGTGTATGAATGTGTGCGCCTGTGTTTGAATGTGTTTATGTGCTTTAATGTGTGTACATGTGCGTGGGTGTGAGTGTGAGTGCGTGTGTGAGAGGTTGTGTTTGTGTGAACGTGTGTGTGAGTGTGTGAGTGTGTATGCGTGCATCTATGTGTAAGTGTGTGTGTGAATGTGTGTGCATGTATGTAAATGTGTGTTTGTGAGTGTGAGTGTGAGTGGAAGTGTGCGTGTGTGAGAGTGTGTGAATGTGTGTGCATGTGTGAATGAGTGTGTGAGTGTGAATGTGAGTGTGAGTGTGTGTGTGGGCGTAAGTGTTAGTGCGTGTGTGTGTGTGAACGTGTGTGTGAATGTGCGTGAATGAATGTGCACGAGTGTGAATGTGTGTGTGAATGTGAGTGTGAGTGTAAGTGTGTGCGAAAGTGTGTGTGAGTGTGTGTGTGAATGTGCGCGCATGTGTGTGAATGCGTGTGCGCGAGTCTGAGTGTGAGTGCGTGTTAGTGTGCGTGTGTGTGAAAAGTTTTAATGGATAAGCATGTGTGTGAATGCGTGTGAGTGTGAGTGTGACTGTGTGCGCGTGTGCGTGTGCAAGTCTAAATGTGAGTGTGAGTGCGTGTGTGTGTGAGTGTGGGAGTGAGTGTGTGTGGATGCGTGTGCATGTGTAAATGTGTTTTAATGTGTGCATGTGTGGATGTGTGTGGGTGGAAGTGTGACTGTGAGTGCGTGTGTGACAGAGTGTGTGTGTGCGTGTGTGACGGTGTGTGAATGTGTGTGTGTGAACGTATGCGAACGTGTGTGCATGCGTGTGAACGTGCGTGTGGTAATGTGAGTGTGAGCCTGAGTGTGTGCGTGTGGGTGAGAGTGTGAGTGTGAGTGTGTGTGTGCGTGTGAGTGTATGCGTGTGAGTGTTTGTATGTGTGCGTGCGTGTGTGTGTGTGTGCCGCTGTCCGCGATCTTCGGTCGGAGATCGGTCCACCTGCTGTCTGCGGAGAACCCAAAGTGCCCACTGAGAGCCACAAGAGGGCCCCGAGGCATCCCTGGACGGCCCCAAGAAAGCCCCAGCCGGCTCAACAGGGCCTCCAAAGGAACCCCAAAAAGCCAACAAGGGCCCCTAGACCGCCCGGCCTAGAGACACCCTAGACCGCCAAGAGGGCCCCAAGAAGGACACAAGACGGATCATAAGGGCGTCAAGGAACCCGCAAGAATGCCAAGAAAGCCCCAAGATGGTCGAAATAAGACCCATTGGAGCTCATCAAGAAATCGACACGAGAGGTGTCACGTATGACGGCCGTCCTAACAATGAGATCAGGGCTGCCACGCAGAATGCTTCGCTGGCACGCTGGCGGATTTGCCGCAAGCAACTGGATATTATCAAAAATATGCCACTGCAGCCGAAGACACGGAAGGACCCTTGCCGCTCACTCCCAGATCAGCGTCCACAAGACTCACATGATGGGTACAACCTGGTGGAGGAATCATAACGTCGTTGTGGTCGTCCTCTCCCAGCAGGCCTCCGACTGCAAAACCTGCCCGTCCCAAATGCTTCACGTAAACGTTCAAGTAGCTGATGCCACTTTGCGTGTGTCATTGAACGACCTTCAGCTCAACCTTCCCAAAAGCAACCCATTCTGGAGTCTCGACTGCACGTGTCGACACGGCGTGACGATACCCTCCAGCTCGCCTTGCCCCTGCGAAAGACCCCGTAACATTGACACCGACGAAGTACATGTCTGCGCAAGAGCTACCCATTCGGCGCGCATCAGCCTGCACTCGAAGCAATGCCTCTTCAGGGCGCACTCCTCTAGGGACGTTAATCAGCACATGCTTGCCTGGCTGCATTAAATCGAACCGCTCACCGTGAACGTTCTGCAGGTGGGGGTCCCCAGTGGCAGCCGCACCGCCGGCTCCGCCCGCCATGGCAGCCCCTGGAGGAAACGTCGGATGCGGCGTCGGCCAACCGACAGGATACGTTGGGCTAGGCGTCGGGCTCGGCGTCGGGTAGGGCGTTGGGAAAGCCGTCCGGTAGGGCGTCGGGAAGGGCGTCGGGAAGGGCGTCGGGTAGGGCGTCGGGAAGGCCGTCGGGGAGGGCGTCGGGGAGGCCGTCGGAGAGGGCGTTTTGGGGAAGCCGCGGTAGTAGCCGATCCTGCGAGCAGCCATGCTTGGTGTTGGAAGAGCTGCACGCCAGACGACCCAGCGCCGTGTATGAAGTATTCCCCGAAAGGGGCATTGACATTGTTGGGCCAATTCTGCGTCTTCAGCCCGATCCCAATAGGAGAGTCGGCGTCGCTGCCATCATATGGCTGGCAGCTCTGGTCAGGGACGTTCACGCAGTACCCGATGCGGGCCCAGTTGTTGTCATTGCACTGGGTGTTGATCCCTGGCCGCTGCATATTGCAATTGCCGCCTCCGTTCCCGTTCCAATAGTCGTCGTACCAGGTCGGGGTCCCCGGCGGCAAAAACAGATCTGTCCAGGCCTGCTTCGCTGCGTCGGCGGCTCCAGCGCCATAACCCAGATTTTCGCTGCGGATGAATCCCGAGCTGAAGAGAGTTTTTGCGCTGGTGTACGTCGCGCCAAGCTCGTACGTGTAGCAGTTGTCCAGCGTTTTGTAGCACAACGTCAGTGCGGAGATCGGGTCTGTGTTGAATGCCGACATCTTGACGTCCTCGTCGTCAGAGTCACTGACCGAAGCGCCGCCAGCTTCGTTCAACACAGAGGTGTCGGTCCAATAGCTTGCGTCATACTGGAAGGTATTGGAGCCCGCCCTCAGCTTCATCAGCAGCGTCGGCGCCGCACTTGGCGTCTGCGATCCAGTTGCTGTGAAAGTATGAATTTGGTAGCCATTGCTCGTGGTGACTGTGCCACCTTGGAGCAACGGGGTGGAACTCAGGTACTTGATGATCACGATGCCAGACCCTCCATTGCCAGCCAAGGAAGACTCAGGATCCGTGCCGCCGCCACCACCGCCAGTGTTTGCCTGCCCATCTTCGCCATTGAAGTAAGCGCCGCCACCACCGCCGTAACTACTTCCATCGCCGCCGCCCCCTAGGCCGCCGGCCCCTCCTGGATAAGTGGTGCAACCGCAGTTTGCGTTGACGCCACCGCCACCGCCTCCGCCGTAATACGTAGAAATGCCTGAAATCGACGACGCCACTCCAACGCCACCATCTCCTCCGTAGTGCTGTTGGGGCGCGTCGCTCCCAACGCCGCCCGCACCGCCGCCGCCACCGCCTGCGCCGTACCCCCCCACTGTCGCTGCGCCCACCCCGGTAGCCCTGTCCCGCGACCCCAGCCGCGTAGGCAACACTCGGCAGATCGTAGGCGCCTCCACCGCCTGAGCCCCCGCTGGAGGCAGTCCTGGAACTGCCCCCCGCACCCTTGCCACCGCCATATGCCACCAGAGAGCCGATCGAAGAATCTCCTCCGTTCGTCGCCTCCGCAGTGGTGCCGCTGCCCCCCGAACCTCCGAGACCGCCTGCGCCAACCGTGATGACTTCGTCGACAAACATGACCAGACCCGACCCTTGGAGCACACCGCCGCCGCCGCCGCCTCCGGAAGCGCCGCCACCGCCGCCGCCGACAATCGGGTATTCCACTGTCAGGGTCGACTGCGCCGCCTGCTTCTCCCAGGTGGCAGCTGCGTCAGTGGCGGTCGCCGCGCGAGGCTCGGCCCTGTCGAGGTGCAAGGCTCCTGCGCAGCCTAGCAAGATGAACAGCGCCGATATGTCCGACGGCTTCATGGCACCGAGGAGGGTGCTGTGAGATGCTGAAGCACGAATGTGAAGGTGTGTTAAGGCGCAAACGCCATGCCTGCCACATCGCAATGATCACTGGGCAAAAAGAGCGGCTCTGCGAGTCTGCGAGAGAGTGACTTGTGGTGCGTGGTTTCAAGGGGGCGCGGGCGTATCACCCAAGAATGCCGCAAAAGAACACCCCAGAATGCCACCAGAATGGCTGAAGTCACGGATCCCCCTTCCGCTCTTGAGTGTAACATATAATATAAAATATGCAAATCTGCAAAAATGTAAAACATAAAAGCTTGATACATGATATGTACTGTGTGGCTCACTCGCCTTTTCGGGCTCCAGGCATACAAGACGTCTGATACCCACAAGAAGGTCAAAAATGCCCTCAATAAAGCCATCCGTCTATCCAGACAACCAGCCAACCAACCGAGTTGTCAGCCTGGCAACTAATCAGAAAAGCAACTGATCAACCCCATCGACCCAGCCATGCAAGCAATTAGAAGGATGCCCGGCGGCAGAAAACGAAGCCCTTACGATGTTGTGAATCAGTGCGGGTACTGGTAGGAATGGGTCTTAGTTAATTGTGCGTGCGTCTGCCTGTGAGCGCTAGCTTGGGTATGGAAGGGTCTGAACTGACCGAGTCTAAGTGTGAGTGGGCTTGACTGTGAACGGATCCGAGCATGGGCATGAGTGAAGGGATACTGGGGGGTCCTGGGGCTTCCTAGGGGGTTCTGAGGCCTTTAGGGGGGTCCTGGGGCCCCCCTGGGCTTCCTGGAGCCTGCAGCCTCCTGGAGTGTTCTCAAGCCTCCCGGGGCTTCCAGGAGCCTCCCGATGCAACTCTCATGGTCGACCCTCCATGGCATGGTGTGATGTTCATGGGACTTTGAAAAGAATATCGTCTACCCCCCAAGAGCGGCAACTGTATTTTTCTGCTCCGGAACAGAAACTCCGTTTGTAGCGTAGCATTGTCACGAGTAATCATGCACGGCAAGCGTGATCCGCGGCCATGACCCCTGGCACGCTGAGGCATGGTAGAACGCCAAGCGCTGCCTGGCAGGGTATCTGTAGTCTTCTGAAGCACTTCCTTTCATCACGCCCAGTTGCGTGCATCGCCACCCCCCCCCCTCCGGAGGCTCCGTAGGCCGCCCAGACGCCTCCCTTGGCGCTCACCAAAGCTTTCCGAGGCTTCCACGGCAGCGGGGGAAACCCGAAGCCGCCAACATGACCCAACAGTGTCTCGAGAGGCCCCCAACAGCTGCCAAAAAGCGCTGCATGCACCTGAGTAAGCCACCAAGACGCTCCCAGACACCCCCGAGGCGCTCTCGAGAAGGGGGGGCAAACACACAGAGGCACACATGCACACACACACATATATATATATATATATATATATATATATATGTGTATTGCACACAACATATAGCACGACATCGTCTGCACCACGCATATTGCATCACATACACTGCGACACATACATTCCACAACCTATATTGCAAGACACACTGTTTGGGGTCCACGCTGGCTAACATACATGTGTATATATATATATATATATATATATCTAAGCATACATATTTACGCTCATTATGTGGCACATTATATCGACCTGGTCACGACGCAGCCAACTCCGCAAAGTGCTCTCGCCTTCCCTTCCCCCGACTCCACTCCCCTCCCTACCCTCCTCTCCCTCTCCTCCTCCCCACCTACCCCCACCCGTCGCTCTCCTCCCTCCCTTCCACTGATCCTCCTCCCCTCCCTATCCGCTTCTTTCCTCCCTCCCTTCCCCCGCCACACCCCCCTGTAAGATGGCAAAGACGAGCATCCAAAGAGTCCAAAACAGTACAACCTTCCCCCAATACGTCAGAAGGCTGGCCCAGGACCACCCTTGGAGGTCCGCAAGAAGCTCCAAAAGTGTGCGCAGATCCACTGGGCGACCATCGACCTGTGCCCCCCGGTCCTCCGGGGCCCATTCGGGGCTCATTCTGGTGACAGCTATGGAGCCCGGTGGGGTCTCGCTTGGGGCCCTGTGGGATGGCGACGATCGTCTGGTGCAGCTTCAGAATTGACTGCCTACCAGACCACCTCAACCTAACCCGAAGACCCAACCTTCGGGTTGGGGGGGTACGGGTTCCACCTGTGTTTTTTTCAATGTTCCCCGACGCCCCCCACCCACTGGGAATGGAGGGCAAATTGGGGCCTTCGGGTTGGGTTTGGTTGGTTTGGTAGGCGGTGGAGGATCGTTCTGGGCCGTCTTGCAGCCATAATAAGCCCATTCGCGGGTCGAAGATGGGAAAAAAGAGGATCGACGACGGCGGTCCTTGCCGATCGTCGAGGGGCGTCCTAGCTGCCCCCCCCCCAGGAGAGCCTGCAATCGAATCGAGAAGTCGAATCGGCGATCGAAATGAATCGGATCGGAGGAGATCGGCAGCCACGTCGGGAGGAGTCGAATCGGCGGAAATCGGCAAAAGCAGCGGCCTCATCGAGACATCGGAATCCAAATCGGAACCCAAGGTCGAATCGAAGCGGAATCGTGATCTATCGAGATCGACTGGAATCGAATCGGTGGAATCGAAGCGAGCCCTGCCCCCCCCATCCTTTTCTTCCACGGCGCCCAGGTCCAAGTCGCCCAGGTCGAGGCCGATGTCCATCTCCTGGCGCCGCGAGAAGCGGAAGACGAGGAGGAGGAGGAGGAGGAGGAGCAGGAGCGGTGAGGGAGGGCGCGAAAAGTGCGGGCGCGACAACAGGAGGGCCTAAGGCAGCCTCGCCCTCTCTCCGCCCCTCCTCGCAGGGAGGGGAGGGTGCCCCGAGGGACGGGTGCGGTCAGGACGAAGGGATGCGACAAGTGGGCGCCTGAAGATTATGTGGCAACTCATGGGAACCTCTCATACCATCTTGTCGGCTCGTGCGAATCGACGTTACATCGACGCTATATCGACGCGAATCGACGTTGAATCGACGCTAATCGACGCTAACCGACGCTATGCCAGCGCGACCTCATCCGCTCCCAGACGCTGAACGACGCGTGCCGACGCTAAAGACAAAATTACGAGGGTACACAAGGAGGCTCCTATGATTTGCTGCCGAAGAAGCCTGAAGATGAATGCTGCATGGGATGGTACAGTTGAGGCCAATCCACAAGAAACCTTTCACAAGAAACCCAACCCTGAGACCCCAGGACGTCCATTGATTTTTGGTGTGGGAACGTCAAACCTTCCACAGCAAAACCATCGAACCCAAGAAACCCAGGGCACCCTGGAGGCAAGCAGGGTGTTTCTTGGCATGGGCCTCCACTGTATGTCTCGAAACGAAAACGAAGAGAAGCACACTCGCCTCCCGTCCTGGAGCGGCGGAAGAGCACGAGGGGGGGGAGGGGGGGGAAAAGAGGGAGGAGAGTGCAGCGAGCAGTGTTCACCTGCTAGCAAAGAGTTGAGCAGAGAATTCATGGTCATAAAAACCATCGGTTGTCTGAACAAACAGAAATCGTCATAGCAAGAAAACTACCGCCCCGGAAAAAACGTCATGCAAGAACATGAGATGTTCCATAACAGCTTGTCTGGCCTCATGGGGCCCCTAGCTGCACAGAGGCCAAAGGCAAAAGCAGACAAGTCACGGTGACGAGATTACCAAATGCACACGCGCACACACACACACACACACTCAATAGAAAAGGTCGGGAACTGGCATCTAGGGTGCACAGCACGAGATCGGGAATCGACCCCACCGATTCCTCAGCGTGCTTCTCAATGTCATGTTCCTCGTATTCCCCTTGCGCCACTGATCCCACCCTCGATCTCGCCGACCTGCTCCGCTCATACTCTACATGCCCATTCCACTGTTGCTGAACACGAGAACTTGGGCACAATAGAACGCGGCAACGATGGCAACAGGCAACGGCATCCTGGTTCCACGCACTGGAATCCATCTGCGTAGCATCTGCAGGCACCGGTGTTTGGGAGCGCGCGGCAACCACCCGAGAAGTCCTCCTCCGCGTCTCCCCGGCCCTTCCTCATCCTCCATTCCTCTACCTCCGCCTCCACCTCCTCCTCCTCCTCCTCATCCTCCTCCTCGTCCTCCTCATCCTCATCCTCATCCTCTTCCTCCTCGTTTTCCTCCTCATCATCACCACCAGCATCATCACCATCATCATCATCATCATCATCAGCAGCAGCATCATCATCATCATCATCACCACCACCACCACCACCATCATAATCATCATCATCATCAATGCATCATCATCGTCAGTATCATCATCACCATCAGCATCATCACCATCACCATCATCATCACCAGCATCATCACTACCATCATCACCATCATCAGCATCAGCATCAGCATCATCAGCATCATCATCGTCATCAGCAGCAGCATCATCAGCATCATCAGCATCAGCATCAGCATCGTCAGCAGCACCATTATCATAGTCGCCATCAGCATCAGCATCATCGTTTTCCGTATCGATTGTATTAGCATCAGCATCAACATCCTCATTATGATTACCATCGTCATCAACAGTATCGCCATCGTCATCATATGCATCAGTATTCAACATCAGCAGCATCATCAGCAGCATTATCGTCATCAGCAGCAGCAGCATGATCAACAGCACCATCGTCAGCAGCAGCATTTTCATCACGTCATCATCATCGTCGCCGTCACCATCATCAGCAGCAGCATCATCATCATCAGCAGCGGCACCATCATCATCAGCAGCAGCATCATCATCATCATCATCATCATCATCATCATCATTCCTCGTCGCCCTCCCCTCATCCCACTTACGGTTCACCGTTCCCCTGCTCCACTCCTGATTCCCCTCCTCGTCATCCTCTTCCCCCCTCCTCCTCGTCGTGTCACTCACGCCTCTCTCCCTCCCTCCTTTCATCCTCGGCATCGCCCTCCTGCGCTACAGCATGAGGCGCAACCGAAGCTCACTTCGCACGTCTTAGAGGAGCCCTCTGCCGAGACGAACGTCCCCTGACCCAGGAGCAGCTCCGCCCAGCCCGAACCTGGCCCGCCCTCGCGGCTGCCACGGTGGGTCGCCCGGGGAGGAAGCTCCTCCCTGCCAGGAGGAGGAGGAGGGGGAGGAGACACGGCCGACCAGTCGTGCAACTGAAGGACAGGAGCACGGGCCATACCCATACAAAATTAGGTTAACATCTTGCCCGTCTTAGGGTCCTTCCCAGCCCTACAGGCTGAGATGATGTATTTATGCCTAGATCGGGTAGGCCCGTGCTGGGACGCGCCATTACAGGCCGCAGATCCAAGCTTACAGTTATTCACCTTGCCAGAAGACACCTGATAGGAGCCACAAGAAGTGCAGACCATGCACTTGGGGGTAACGAGCACCTGGTGCCCGTTGAGCTCCACCACCTCCTCGGGAGGCGGCTCAGTCGGATTCGCATTCGCGGAAACGCCCTCGAGGGAGTCAGAAAATTCTAGGGCCACCCGCACAGCCTCCGCCTGCATCGGAGGCGCGCTCTGTAGCTCAGTTAGCATACTGGCTCTGAGCCTCTGTTGGGCCGTGGGCTCACACTGGGTCCCTAGAAACCTGCTGAGGCTCGCCTGGGTCCTAGCAAGCCCAAGACAAGACCTACACTGGAAGACTCCTGGCGAGAGAACGGCCATCTCGTGGGCCGTGAGTCTAACGGGCCTGACTGGGGCAGGGGGTCTGGCTAACCTACTGGGCCGCTCAGTCAATGAGTCACGATACGCCATCTTGCTCACCACCCATGACAACATCCTGGCCTGCAGTTTAGCATCGCATATATTCGATTCCAACGACATCTCCAGGGTCTCAGACGGGTCATGACAACATGCGCCCCATTTAGCGAACCTGTCGGCCCAAGCATTGCCAAGAAAGTACTCCCATGGATGGCAATCCTGCTCGGTAAACTGCTGAGCCGTCTTGTGAGCAGGGCACCAATAAAAATTTGGAGGACAAACGTCCTTGCCGTCCATCAACGCGAAAATCTGCCTCCATAAATCAGCATACGAGGCGTCAGCCTCCTGGAGGGCATGGTCCCAGCTGGCTCCTTCTTTGACCAGGCTGGACAAGTCCGACACCACCAGTCTGACGTCGGGCAGGTACTTCAAAGCATAGTACAGGGCCGCTCTCTCAGCCCTTCCTACCGTCTGCCATGGCCCCTCGAGGGGACCGTACGCCCCTCTGACTGGTAGCCCATTGTCTCCCAAACAAACGAATCCCCAACCACATCTGGTAATTTCAGGAAGTCCAGGAGCAAGCCCCGACCCATCGGTGAACACCAGGGAGGTCCAGCCACTTCGGTCCGAATCCCAGTCGCCCCAGAGGTGAACCTCGAGCCCATATGAGACCTTCGGGGGCACCGCAGGGTACATGGGCATGCACATGCAGCAGTCGAACCTATCCCAGTCAGGAGGCCCCAGACCTGGAACTCCTCGTGCCCTGAGATATTCATAGCACACATTATTCTTCGGATCCCACACCAAGTCTTCGTCATAACAATCATCATACAATCCTTGGCAATCATAAATACAATGACCGAGTGTGGAGCGTTCCGAGGGACACCATGGACATTTAGCAGGAATGTTGTACCCTGCTTGGTGCTGCCTGTCCCTCGTCCAGAAGCCTCCTGACCATAGGGTGCGAAGCGCACCCGAAAATCTTGAACTGCGAACTGCAGCCTTGGCCCCACCAACACACTTCCTCAGCACGCGCATCCATATGACTTCATGTCCATAGCATATATCTTGATGGTGGGCCAAGATCTGCCTGCCCTGCCAGCGCTCCACACCTTGGCGGGCAAACTCCAAAATAGTCTTGGGCGGCAGGCGCAGAAGGTCCAGCACGTAGCCCTGGTCATCAACAATCGTGGTGCTAGAGCTCATGCTCCATCCTATACGTGACAGAGTAAGTACCAGAACCTCCATGGGCCCACGAACCCCATCCCAAGACATCTTCTGCTTGATCTTACCTTGGAGGGCCATCCAGCCCCTTTGTAGACGTCCCAATGACACCCTTTGATCCCACACGAAACTGCAGTAGGCCTTGAGGGGCTCCAGCGTGGCGTGATATATGGGATCCTATAGCCTATCCTTCTGCGTGGCTAATACCAACGTGAGCGAGTTATGACCAGAGGTGCGTCCGCATAGCGTGCCAGCAATCTTTCGCATACTGGCAAGCTCCGAAGGTGTGATACCTGCCACAGCAGCGCCGTGGCCAACAGCAGGTAGCAGTCCTGTGCGCCATAGAGCGGCGACCTGTACACCCGCTCCTCGGCGCAGCATCTGCAGGCGAGGAAGACGAGCACGAAGAGACTTCATTCTAGCCTGTGCCTGTTTCCGAACTGGACGGATCCCTGGCATCTCATGACCGAGGTTTCGAATCCATTTCTTGGCCGACAGGCGTAGCTGCTGGGCCCTGCCTAGGAACCCTTTCAACGCTCTCTTCGTATTCGTTACAACACCTGACTTCTCGAACTTAATGATCATGCCTAGCTTAGCAGCATCCTGGCTGAACATATACACCGCGCGCTGCAAGTTGGCTGCACCCGAAATGTCATTACCTGTCCACTGGAACGTGCTGTCATCAACAAGCGCGCGAGGCATGACGTCCCTGAAGTGTGTGTGCACCTTCACGACCGCACGATATGTAAGAACCGTTAAGAGCGTGGTGGCATGTGTGCATCCCGCCAATATGCCCTGCAGCGCACGAGTCGGGATGCTCCAGCATCCATATGCACGGATCACTCGGGGCTGCGCATACGTCTCCAACAGCAGCCACAGTAGACGAAGCGGAAAAGACATGCACTGTGCCTCATTGAGGAGAGCAGGAAACAGCACTGTCTCGAAGCATTTCCACATGTCCACTACGATAGTGATCGCATGTTCCCCTAGATGATGCGCTACTTCGGCTTGTAGATTGTGCTCATATGCAGCGTATGTAGACGAGAAGCCTCTACGATTGCCCCATATGTGTGGACTAGGATGTGCACGCAACCACTGTTGTGATACAGGTCTACGCACGCGTGCCCATAGCCTTACCATGCTTTCTATTAGTGTGATAAGTCGAGCCCCTCCATCTGGTTTCGCAATCTTAACCATTTCATTTATTATGCGATGTGATGGCCATATCATCATGCGTTCACATACCATGTACAGAGCTCCCAAGACAGCCAATCCCTGGTCCGAGACGTACCCGAAGCTCCTGGGATGAATTCTCGTGTAGCCAACCGAGGTCTTCCAGGGAAAGGAGTAGGCGGCCTCCCTGATGTCCTGGACCTGAATAAAGGGCAACTCATCCCAGCCACTGGAGCCCTGCGGTAGTTCCACACGCTTGGTATCATGACATGTCCAGACTTCACGCCACTTCCACATCTCATCATCTGCAAGTTGATATGGTTGCGTACGTGTAGTACACTCGATGGATGCAGCCAGCGCCTTGGTCTTGGAGGCCTTGTGCGCCTGTCCAGCGCCATTAAAAAGGCCTTACCAATCCAACACTTCCAATCTTGTTCACTCTTGCGCTGGACCTGCTGTATAAAATCATCAGCTCGTTCGATTATACTGAAGGCCCTCTTCTCAAACTGTGAATCCGAGAGAACAGCCACACCAGCCATGAAAAATTCACGTGCTTCAGGCTCCAAAAGTTGCAGGAGCTCTTGCTGTTGTTGCACTCAATGTACGAAGCCGTGAAACTGCTTGGTAGACAGAGCAAGCCGTGCAATCGTGCCATCCTGCTCACCTTCAGCTTTTTCTTTACATTTAGTACGCCGTCGTCTGCAAACCAAACTCCAACCTTCCTCCACTGTTGTACTCATATGCACAGAAGTCTATGGTGAGGTGTAATCCGGCAGTCTGAGACCAGAGCGCACCAGCTCATGTTCCTTTCTGTAAGCCGCTATCATCTTGATCCAGAATGCTCTGACGCGCAATATATGTTTGGCCCATCTCGAAGCGGTGATCCATGCACGGGCTTGTGGTCCATATTGCTGCCTAGTGTGCTGGACGTCCCATTTGGCTTCCACGAATCTGGCAACAATAGGTCCAGCTCGTCCAGCATATGGTTTGCCCACGTCACCAACTAAGTCACGACGGGCCAATATCTCTGCCTCAATTCCAGAAACTACCAGGTCCCATGCATGTCGAAGCTCGGGTTCAACACTAACTGATTGCACCAACCTCATTGTATCATCCCACTTCAAAGGTGGTCGCGAGCATCCTACATGTGGGCCCTTGGGCAGCTGTCGGGGTTCCTGAGGTATACGCAACCATACTGTTCTGTGCCCATTCATAATTGGAAGCGATACTGGAAAATGCGTTGGCAATCCACCCGCAACATCAACTTCTGGAGGCGAAACTTTTGTAGCCAGCTTTTCTGAAATGATGAAGTAATCATACGTGCTACCCTCCGAAGCGTTCGTCGCACAGCAGGTGATATGTGTGGGTACCAAAAACATGGCCTTCAACTGCTCCAGCCATGCCTGCCCATCAAAAGTCGTGGAGACCATATTCCAATCTCCTCCAACCACCCAACCCTGTGCCATGTCGTTGAGGCGCCCCAGATAACAAACAAGCCTATACAGCATGTCTTGATTTTGCTCATCTAGTCCCACCGAGTCTTTGAAATAAACTGATACTGCAACCATTCCATCTGCAATTCCCCAAGATACTTTCGCTGCAACCATCTTACCATCATAAAGAATCGGCTCATCCAGTCCTGGGGGGCGCGTGACCGTCACGTACGTAGGCGCGAGCACTGCCACTCCCGATGATATGCCATCCAACTCCGTTCGAACAGCGGGCGCGAAGATGCCATGATATCCATACTGTCGCAATCTTCTCTCGAGCCCAGGGAGTGCAGCATCGTCCGCCTTATGCTCCTGCACGAGAACCACCGCTGACTTGCACTGCTCCATGTACCTGAGCAGGGGTCCCGTGTTGTCAACGTTGATAGTGGTGACCGCACCTTTTACAGTCAGATCTCCACCATCGTCGCGTTCTTGACCGCCGTATTTCTTTGAGGTGAATCCAGAAGAAGGTGGGGTTGAGGGAATCTTAGCATGCTGCAACGCATCTCCATGTCGAGACACCAGCTCATGCGAGTGAAAACGTTCATCTCGATGCTGTCCTTGTGGCGAGCACGCCGAAGCGTCGGCGCCATTCATCGAACCAGCACCTCGTAGTACATGTGGCGAGCCCGCCATAACGTCAGCACCTTGCACATTGCCACTCACAGGCTTCAAGACTGGGTTAGCGTCAAGCGCCACACTCGCCAGTCCTGGAACCTGCAACCTGTCGGGAGCACCTTCTGTACACCTGCTCCCTGGAGTCGTTGAAGCCATCGCCATCTGCAGGTATAGACAAACCATCCCAACGACAGCCATTGACTCAAAACGGTGTAAATACTTGACGCATCGGCGCCGAACTCCATGTGAACAACTTGTTGGCCGCCTGCCGCACTTCATCATCAGTCGCCGTGTCACTGATCGGAACGCCCACTGCGTTGAGATGTTCACGTAGCACCGCAGCATCTGCTTCACGGATAGACGTCGTGGCAGGAGCTGGTCCCTCAGGTACAGGAACATGCACACCACCTGCACCAGGTCCACCATGTAGCGCTCCTGGGAGCAGAGCTTGCCCTCCAGTCGTAGAGCCCAACACCGCCATGGTCGCTCCTGTGACCAAAGTCGGTAGCTGCTTGGCGATCTCCTCGGCCATGGGTTCGGCTGCTTCGCCTGCCCCCAACTGCTTGAGGATTCGCCCGAGGGCCGTGCAGTCCAATCCCAGCGCGGTGATGGGCGCATCCTGCGGGTGCGCTCGAGCCGCTCCGTCTGGTGGCTGCACTGCGGCCTGGGCCAACTCCAGTTGCCGTAGTCGGAGCTCTTCATGCTTCGCCTCCCTTTCCGCCAGATCCTTTTGTGCACTCTGCAACTGCTTCTGAAGCTCCTGAATGTGCTGTTCCTGCTTGTGTATCGCCAGCTTCGCCTTGGAGATTCGCTGTGACTCCTGGAACAGCTGGCGGTTGATGTGAAACATCTGGGCCGAGGCGGGCTTGTGAGCATGCACACGCTGCTGGAGCTCATCCTTCTCAGTGCGAATGGCCGTCCGCAGCACATCCCAGTGTTCTCCAACTCCCTTGGCCATGTCCAGCTGCTTCTCCAGCTCGTGAATTCTGGCTCGGGCCTGTCCTTCATCAAAGTTCTTACCATCATCAACCAGCATATCAGGACAGTCACCCTGTTCATCTGAGAGATCGACCACCTGCTGCACCTTCTCGGGCTGCAACTCCTGCTGCTTGCGCTGCTTCTGCATGTCCTGCTCGAGCCTCTTGATCTGCTTCTGCGCCTCTCGCAGCTTTGCAGCCATGGCCCAAGGTGTGTCCTCTTTGTCGGCAGCTCGTGGTGCAGAGGTCTTTCGTACGGATGGTGATGGCGGAGGCTTGTAACTGTGGAAGCACGCCGACTTGGGCCGCTTGCATTGCCAGCAACTCTGCCTCGCCGATTTGTTGAAGAAACGTTCCCCACTGGCTGCGTGCACGCAGAATCTGCAAAGGCTCGCAAAAGTAACTACTCGCAAATGGCCTGGTTCCGCCGAGGAGGATTTACGACCCATCACATCCAGGCAAACATGTGCTTTTGGCCGTTTGCGAGCAGCCACTTCGCGAGTGGTGGAACGCGCTCGGCGAGCGTCACGGGGCCCAACACGACCGCAGACCCGTGCCAGAGAGACCCTCGGACGGGTGGCCCCTCGAGCAGTGCAGCCGTTGCAGTGCGGCCGCTGTGCACGCTGCAACCTGAGGGGCCGCGCCTGGCCAATCGGCACACTAGTCAGGCCAAGGGCAAGGAAAAGAAGGACGAGGACAGAGGATGGAGCTGGTAAAGGCAGCCCAGGCGCCTGGAACATGGCGACCATGGCCAACGCCACTGGCAACCATGCTCGCGAGGGACGTTGAACCTTCAGTGTCCGAGAAGAAGAGATGCCCGAAAGACCTGCCGGATCCTCCTCCTGATCAGCCTCCCTGGCCGTGATGCCGAGCACCGACTCCGAGCACTCCCAGTTATCGCACGCGGGCGCTGCCGCAGGGGACACGACGGAGGGCCGAGGAAAAGAGGCCCCACCGCCAAGAATGAATGAACCCGTGAGATCCTCACATATCGTCTACAGGGGCTCCTCACTTCTAGACACAGCTCTGGGGCATAGCCGAGTAGAGCCAGGCCATACCATTCATCCTATGAATCAGACACACTGGGAGTTCCTGATATCGAAATGGCCAGGAACAGGATTTGTGGATCCTCCGATCCACGATCCACCACCAGAGAACGGTGCCAGGCGAGGGTAGACCCTGCAGCTCGACATCGCCAAGATCTACAGCAGTAGTCAGGTTCTGTACCTGGCGATGCCGAGACATGACCTCTTCCTGAAGGGACAAGTTCGTGGCACGCTCCAGGCTGATACGCTGGGAGCCCAGGCCGCACAAATTGCACTGAGCGTGGGTCTTGGGAATAGGACGAACCGAAGCCACGGGGACAGCCGCCACTGAGACTGCCCCGGTGGGCCTCTTCTTAGGTACAGGCACAGACTTGTGCCCCCGCCGAGCAGCTACACAAGTAACTTGTCGAGGGTGCTGGCTCAGACAGCTTGGATGAAGTCTTCTTCTTGGCCCTGGCCGCCCTGAGCCCAGCTCGGACATCGTTGATGGGGACGGGTGGGTGGGGTATGATGGGCAAATGTTCCACCAACACCACCACTACCGTAGGCAGGAGATGGATGAGGAGGAGGAGGAGGAGGAGGAGGAGGAGGAGGCAGGAGGAAGGAGGAGGGGGAGGAGGAGAAGGAGGAGGAGGAGAAGGAGGAAGAGAAGAAGGAGGAGGAGCAGGACCTCCCCATTCTCCCTTTTCCCAAGTCCCGCCTATGGTAGTAGTGGTGGTGGAAATTGGCCCGTCCGGGTGAGCCACAGGCCCACGGGGGACGATCCCTGAGCAGTCGAGGGACGGGGATGGCGGCAGACGGCCGCGACAGTGGCCGCAGCTGCGGCGCTATCCCACGAGACCCGGTCGAGCTGCCGATGGCCCCCGCGATGGCGAGCCTCGTGGCTGCGCGAGCGCATGCACGTCGCGCAGCTCGAGCGCCTGGTCGACTGCAGCCAGGGCTTCTGCAGACGCTCCGCGGCCGTCCGCGGCTGGACCTCAGTTGGCCCGAGGCCCAGACTCGGGAGGACCACTTGACCGCGACCTGGCTCAAAATGGCGAACTGGCGATCATAGCGCATGCCGCCGCCACATGATGCCTCCGCGCCGACCAAGGCTGACGTTTGCAACACCCGCTCTGCCCGTCATGGCCGCTGCTGCAGCTGCAACTGCGAAGGAGCGAGGCAGTGGCATGGCCGCACTAGCAGTGGCCCGGTCTGCTTCGCCAGCTCATCGTTTCAAAACCAGCCATGGCACTGCCCGCACACCGCTTACATCTGTGACCAGTTGCCGCGGCACGTCTGGCACGCTGTGGTAAAGCTGCCTCGGCAACATGAGTGCACGGAAGCTCGCCTTGACAAGAACTATCCACGTTAAGCCCTCGCTACTGCCAAAGGATCTTCAGCCAAAATGGTGACGGCGGCGAAGGAGGTGAGGGGGGCAGGAAGGGGGGAAGAGGGAGGCGAGGAAGGGGAGGTAGGCGAGGCCATCCTCCTTCCCCCCATCCCCCAGAGACGTACGTCTCTGGGGGGGAAAGGGTCCGAAAGTTCCTGGAGGTCCCTGAGGGCCTCCAGAGGCCTCCAGAGACCTCCAGAACCATCTGGGCCCCCCAGAAATGCCCGAAACTTCCCAGAGAAAACATGGAAAAACAATCGAAATCGTGCACGCCAATCCCTCCCACCTGTCCTCCCCGTTGAGACAGCCCAGGCCCGCCCTGGTCAGCCCAGCCCGGCTCGTCGTCCTCGACGCCCGTGTCCTGCAGAGGCCCGCGGGCGGGCGGGCGGGCATCTGCCTGCTGCACCGTGCCATGCCCGCTGCAGGCAAAAACCCCCCCGGCTTCCAGAGGCGGCCACCGCAGCTGACACCCACCGAAGTGCATCCCTCCCCTCCCCCTCGTCGATAGAGAGCAGAGAATGCACTCCTCGTCCTCTCCCTTCCCCTCCACCTCCTCCTCCTCCTCCTCCTCCTCCTCCTCCTCCTCCTCCTCCTCCTCCTCCTGCTCCTCCTCCTCCTCCTACCTCCTCCTCCTCCTCCTCCTCCTCCTCCTCCTCCTCCTCCTCCTCCTCCCCTTCCTCCTCCTCCTCCTCCTCATCCTCCTCCTTCTCGCTCACTACGAGCACGCCAACAGATAGCAGCATCGATACAATATGGACCCGCGGAATGAGCGAAGCGATTCAATCCGCCAGCCCCATTGTGGGGCCACCAGGCTATAGGACGAAGGTTTGCTGTTCCCTGCACCAGTTCCACTTTCAAGCCTCCACTGTTACAGTTCAGCTTCTTGCTGCTTACTGTTCCTTGTTGATGGACCGCGCGAGAGGGGGGGGAGCCGAGAAGGAACATAGTTACCACGCCCGAATCGGGTGTTCTGAATTCCTGGGGGGGCGTGGGACACATAAGAACATATGCAATCCACGCCCCCGAGGCCATAAACCCACGTAAATTACCATGTATTCGCGTCCCCGAAACCATAAAGCCTAGAAAATTACACTATGTTCGCGTCCCCGAAGCCATAAACCCTTACAAAATACGCCATAGTCGTGGCCCCCGAAGCCATAAACCCTCGTATATTGCACTATAATTGCGTGTCCGAAACCACAAACGCTTGTAAGTCATGCAACCTTCGCGCCCCCGAAGCCATAAACCCTTTTAGATTCTACCATGTTCGCGTCTCCGAAGCCATAAACCTGCGTAAATGATACAATAGTTGCGACCCCGAAGCCATAAACCCTCGTAAAGTATACGATAAAGCCATACACCCTCGTAAATTACACAATAGTCGCGTCTCAAAAGCCATAAACCTGTGCAAATTACAATATATTTGCGAGCAATAAGCCATAAACCCTCGCAAAGTATGCGCTATTCGCGTATCCGCAGCCATAATCCTTCGAAATACAACACCGAATTCAACAATATCATCAGAATCTAGATTTGTCTTGCCGATTGCTCATCGTCTTCGCGTGAAGACCCGACGCTGCTTCCCGGCGGCGCCAAGGCCTCATGATTTCGCTCTTGCATTGTCCATTATCCGAGAGAGGGGGCCAGCGGCAGGGGGCGAAGCCCTTACGGATAATCACCCCGACACGCGAAGCCGTTTAGTTAACACACCCAAGGAAGGAATCGACCAGGGCAAGGCTGTTTAGCAAACGCCCAGGGCCATTTGGTAAACGCCACTTCTTGGGTCCGGGTGGTTTTTCCTCTCTGGATTCGAAGCGGATCTGCCTGGATTACAGACCGGTGGTCACCATCGACAGTTGCACTCGGCAGGATGAGGGATGGCGCACGGCGAGTGCACTCAGAATTGGGGGAACAAGCAATAAGATAAACATGGAAACTCGGAGGTCCGCGTCGATTCTCGAATCGGCGCTCGACCTCTCCCTGGCGCGCGGAGCGCGCCAGGGGCGGCGCTGGAGGCGCCGCCAGGGGGGCCCAGCGCCGATCCGAGGAATCCGCGCGGACCTCGCCCGTCCGTCCGTCCGTCCAGCGGTGACTCGCGGTGTCCCGCGGTGTGCCGCGGTGTCCCGTGGTGTCCCGTGGTGTCCTATGGCGTCCCGTTGAGTGAGATCGATAATGAGACCGATAGTGAGATCGATAGTGAGATCGATAATGAGATCAATAGTGAGATCGATACTGAGAGCGATGTGGTGCCCCGAGGTGTCCCGTGGTGTCCCGTGGTGTCCCAAAAAGCGAGATCGATTGTGAGATCGATAAAAATAGTAAAAAAAAAAAAAAAAAATAACAAACAACAAAAAAAAAAAAAAAAAAAAAAAAAAAAGGAAAAAAAAAAAAAAAAGAAAAGAAAAAAAAAATAAAAAAAAGAAGAAAAGGAAAAAAAAAAAAAAAAAAAAAAAAAAAAAAAAAAGAACAAAAAAAATAGTTGGTGATCGACAGGTGTCCCGTGGTGTCCCGTGGTGTCCCGTGGTGTCCCGTGGTGTCCCGTTGAGTGAGATCGATAGTGAGATCAATAGTGAGATGGATACTGAGATCGATGTGGTGCCCCGAGGTGTCCCGTGGTGTCCCGTGGTGTCCCAAAAACTGAGATCGATGGTGAGATCGATAGTGAGATCGACAGGTGCCCCGTGGTGTCCCGTGGTATCCCGTGGTGTCCCGCTGAGTGAGATCGATAGTGAGATCGATAGTGAGACCGATAGTGAGATCGATGTGATGTCCCGAGGTGTCCCCGTGGTGTCCCGTGGTGGCCCGTGGTGTCCCGTGGTGTTCTGTTGAGTCAGATCGATAGTGAGATCGATAGTGAGACTGATAGTGAGATCGAGAGGTGTCCCTCGGTGTGCCATGGTGTCCCGTGGTGGCCCGTGGTGTCCCGCGCTGCCCCGTTGAGTGAAATCGATAATGAGATCGATAGTGAGATCGACAAACGTCCCGTGGTGTTCCCGTGGTGTCCCGTGGTGTCCCGTTGAGTGAGATCGATAGTGAGATCGATTGAGTCAGATGTTGGTTCCCCCCCTCCCCCCCCAACACAACCTCCTTATCACCCGAAGGGTGGTCGTATAGGTGTATAGATATATATATATAGAGAGAGAGAGAGAGACGAGAGAAGAACCTGTAGCCGAAGAACGGGAGACGAGAGACGAGAAACGGGAGACAGGAGACACAATGACAAGAGAGGAGAGACGAGGGAGAGAACGAGAGAAAGGGTAAGGATGCCCGCCTACCTTTGTCTACCTGGACCTCCTGGGGGTTGTCCTGGGGCACCTCCCTTGGCCCTCCTGGCGCCCGGCAGCCCGCCGTTGTGCGCCCATGCTGGGCTGGATGGCGTCGCTTGCACTGCAGCCTTCCCTCCGGATCCTCGGCCCCGCGCGTGCCAAGCCCGCCGGCCAGATGGCCGTGGCCGGTCCATCCACCGATTGATTGCATAAAAAGAATCCCACATTCTTTGGGAGGCAACCTAAGGTAATAGGGCCAGGAGCATTATGGATAGGGAGTTGTTTCTGCAGATGTCTCAGGCCGCATCGCCCAGATGTAATATCCCTGATGCGAAGACGGGGACCTAACGGAGGCCACGTCTTCATCGCGTTATTACGATTAGGGGTTCTTTTGTTCGTGATGACCGACGCACCATCGTTCCCACCTCCGCTGGGGTCTAGAACTCGTTTTCGTGATGTCCCTGCCTGGACAGCCCCCGAATCCAGGAAATCACAAAAATTAGCTGGAACGCAACAAAAAAAGAAACAAGCTGGATGCTTAAAGTGAGAATGTATATCATTCAATGCAAGTTTAGCTCACCAGTCGCTGTAAAAATATGAAACGGCGCGTGGGGCACGCGAAACAACTGCTCGCGTCCCCATTCATAGTTCTCTCGCCCCGGGCATCTCGAACGCCCGCTTTGCGTGCCGACGGCTTCGTTCCTCCCAATCAGTATAGCGTCGATGGTGCCAACGCGATTGCAGCGCGGGCCATGCTGGGGCGGTCGCTCGCACAAGAAAATCAAGGCGAAGCGAAAACAACACAAATCCTGGCGAAGGGCCCAACCATATGCAGTTGTGAATATCGCCGTTGTGGGTATCGCCTTCGGTGGTTGCCACGAAGCGTGTAAAGGGTGGGCCGAAATGGGGAGGAAACGCATGCGGGCGCAGCCATTGGGACCCTCGGTGGCGCTCCATGTGGGGCCACGAAACGCGCGAGGGGCGTGCCGAAGTGGAACGGGGCCGGGGCCGCCATGCGAACCATGCCATTGGGGCCTTCGGTGGGGTTCCCTATGGAGCCACGAGGCGCTGTACTGAGCGGGGGCGACGCATGCGAACACCGCCAGTGGGGCCTTGTGGAGCTCCCTATGGGGCCACGACGCGCTGTACTGGGCGGGGGGGACGCATGCGAACACCGCCACTGACGCCTTCGGTGGAGTTCCATACGGGGCGAAGGCGCTGTACTAAGTGGGAGGAACGCATGCGGACAACGCCCCGCTGCACTGGGTGCGGGAAACGATGGGAAACGCTGTGGGCACAGTCACTGGGGCCTTCGGCAGGATTCCCTATGGGGCCACGAAACGCTGCACTGTGTGAAGGAAACGCATGCGGACACCGCCAGTGGGGCATTCACGAAGCGCCGCACTGGGTGGGGGGGAAGGCATGCGGACAACGCCACTGGGGCCTTCGGTGGAGCTAGCTATGGGGCCACAAGACGCTGCACTGGGCGGGGGAAACGCATGCGGACACCGCCACTGGAGCCTTCGATGGGTTCGAGCCTTCCGCCCCAAGAAGCCCCCAGGAGGCTCCAAGAGGCCTCCAAGAGGTCCCA
>CAUYUJ010011302.1:0-23609 GCA_963575745.1 Prorocentrum cordatum | reverse complement strand
CATTAGCAGCAGCAGCATCAGACGCATCCTTATCATCGTCATCATCATCATCAGAACCACCACCACCACAGCCACCACCACCACAACCACCATCATCATCATCATCATCAGCATCATCATCATCATCCTCATCATCATCATCATCATCATCACCGTCATCAGCATCATCATCAACATCATCATACTTACCTTCAACATAATCATCATCAAATTCATCATCACAATCACCACTCCTGTCACCATCATCGTAATCATCATAATCCGCATAAACATCATCATCACAATCATCACCATCACCATCACCGTCACCGTCACCGGCGTCATCATCATCATCATCATCATCATCATCATCATCATCATCATCATCATCATCATCATCATCGCCCCCCCCTGAAACCGGGGGGAACCGGGGCGGGCAGATCTGCTCCTGGCGATCCGGCGCCCGCGCCCACGCGGGGAAGCCCGTGGCCTTGCGTGGGCAAGGAGGGAAGAAGGAGGGGGGAGAAGGCAGGGAGGAGGGAGGGAGGAGTGAGGGAGGGAGAAGGGAGGGAGTGAGGTAGGGAGGAGGGAGGGAGGGAGGGAAGGATGGAGGGAGGAGGGAGCAAGAAGAGAGGGGGGGGAGAAGTGAGAAGGGGAGGGAGCAAGAGCAGAAGTGGAGAGGAAGGAGGAGGAGGAAGAGGAAGAAGAGGAAAAAGGGAAAAGCATCACCAAGCGCGCGGTAAGATGAAAAGGAAATTGAGCCAATGTTGGAGGACGAAGCGGTTATCGGAGACGCCCCCCTCCCTGGGGAAGGCCGTTGCCGTCCGGAGAATCCCAAAGAAGCGCACTGCATGGCATGCGCCGACATGCCGCAGCTGTGCTTTTTTGCCCACATGAGAGTATACAGTCCGAACCGCGTCGCCAGCCAAGCAGCGAGTGCGATCGGGGATACAGCCATCGTGTTACCACAAGGACCGCCCAAGGAAGGAACGACATAGCTTTTATGGCCACAGCGGGCCCCTGACACACACAGGTAACCCGACATAGATCGCAGGAACAGTCCGAAAATCACGGCCCCTCCTGAATGCACAGTAGTCATCATCTCGGAGTCTAGACTGCACACTGGCAGGAAAGGGAAGAAACAACATATAAGAAGTGTAATGATGATGACAAGCGCCAAGAACTGCCACGGGCTTGGGCACGGCGCGAAGAAAAAGAGGCCTCCTCCTCCTCTTCCTCCCGCCTTGTTGCCTCTATTGCACATGAGCTGAGGTCGGCAAAATGACAGGCCCGTGACCTAGGCATCCGAACGTACCAAATCAAATATCCTTGGCCTCGTCGGATGGAATGACCACCGCTTGAAATTACGAAACACGGTCCTGCACGAAAGTGCTGGACATGGCCACGCACACACGCCCTTTACATGCCATGCGGCAGCCAAACACGAATGCGTCCAGGCCCCGTCAAGGTCCCGCTGCCGATGCGCACGCGCAGACGAATGTCATTGACGCAAAATCGGCCGCGCGGTTGGCAAAACACAAGCGTCCATGACCGGTGTGAGTCCACGGCTCGACTACTCAAACAATCGGGAACATTATGACATTCACTGGGTCGCCACATCACCGCGTTACCCGCGCCGCGGGATACAAATTTAGGCAAAACATGTGTTGCGCGGTGGAACAACCAGCGGCTCCATACTTGGACTCGTCGACGCGCGTTCACCGCTGAGGACCCGCGCCAAAAGTTTACACTGTGTGGCAAAGGAAAGCTTCACTATCGCAAATCACCCCCTGTTCCCTCTGGTCCTCCCTCCGTTGGGGGCAACGATAGGGGACTGGCTCAGGGAGGTAAACATCGACCAGGAACGACAGATCGGCGATGCCGCACGTTCCTGGGCGGGGCGGGTAATGAGGCCCTCTATCGGCGATCACTGGGCTGTTGGGGGCCGGATGAATCCCCCCTGAGCATATCCCCCCCGGGCGTTGCCCCTGATCCCCCTTTCCTCCCTTCCCATCGGTTACTTAATATGAATAATAGTATCCTCACTCCCTGGATCCTGTCCGACAGGGTGTTTTGACACGCGCATGCTTTAGCTAGCAAAAACCACTCCGAAAGAGAATATTTCACACGACCATCAGAACGTATCCAGTGTTTCATAATGGTGTTCCCGCTGCACCGTTGGTTCTGCTCGAGGGTAAATGCGTTGCTCCCGTCGTTCACAATGCCGACCTCGCCCCAGCGCGGGCCAAAATTCGGGATCCGAGTCCTTCATTGTCGTTGTCGTCACGCTCCTGTCCCATCATTCGCCTTCCAGTGGTCCTTCTGTTCCCCCCGATTATCCCACTTCTGCTCCTGCTGCTTCTTTGACTCGTTGTCCTCCTCCTCCTCCTCCTCCCCCGCCCTGGCATCCACCAACAAGCAAGCCCGATGAGGTTTTTTTTTAGTTGGGGCTGACAGGAGAAGCCTGTGGCCACCGACCCCAGGCACTCAGCCGCCGCCGCCTTCGAACACGGGAGTTTCCCCGATGCCAACAATCTCTTCTGGGCCTTGAAAATCGGGTCGCATGGCCTCAGGAAGCGACGAGGGCCGCCCGAGCAGTATGCTCCGCAGCTGTTGCAGAGAACCACCCCAAATCCCGTTTCCAGGGAGCGGGCCAATCTACAGACATGGCCCTTGCCAGGCCCTAAGCGGCCCCGGAAGGCCACAAGATTCGAAGTGAATTGGCCGAACGCATTATTGCTGCCAGGGGGACCCCCTAAACACCTAGCGCATGCCACGCATTGCCAACGCGTCCCGTTCCAAAGCACAAGATACAGGGCCCAAGGATTCAAGGCAACTGCACTCGAGCGGGGGGGGCCTACCTGGGTCGCATAGGAGCTCCATGGACCCATGCCACAGCTCTAGCATGTTATATTTCCTTGGCAAAAGATCGCCGTTTACCACACAGCATGGTAAATCCAACCAGAATACTCTCGGCCACAGAGTGCACTACGGCTCCTCGATTCGCGATTTCATCTGCTGGGCTATTTCTAACAATGCTCAGCCTGTCGGAATATGATAGGCCCTTGGATCCCTCAGGGTGGGCCTTGAACTTAACTAGCGAGGCACAACAATGGGAAACATCCATCCTGTACTTTCTCCAGACAGACGATGACGAGAAAGACCCGTCGATGCTGCTGTGCGGCAGGCCGACGCCCTTCATGAGGGCCGCGCAGCCAAATTCAGCCGCGAAGTTCTGCGCGTCGGGCCCCCCCCTGCATCATTCCTCGCAGCGCTGCGAAAAGTTCGCCGATACCTGGCGCCCGATAGCGAGAATCTTGGATTTGGATCGAAAGCTGCACGCTTCAAATTCCCCGCTGGGTCGGCGGCCTCGGCCGCCCGGCCCGCCCCGGCCCCTCCGGAGGCGGAGAGACTCGGCCCATGGCGGCCCCCATCGGACCAAAAATGCCGCCGCCTTCCCCGAGGCCGAAAACACGCGTCGCCCCTCGAGGCGCCCAGGAGCTCCGCGCTCCCCCATTGCCGACGGGGCCTGGGGGGGCAGGCTCGGGCATCCGCAGCCTGACACGCAGTGGGTCGCGAGGGCCTGCCCGCTCCTGCTCCTGGGCGCTGCCCCCCCACGCGCGGTGTCGTGGCGAGTCCGGGGCGAGCTTGCACAGGCTGAGCAGCAGCGAGACCTGGTGGCCCCAACTGTCGAGTTTCGCGGAGGTCATGTAGTTTCCGCCAAAACCTGACGGACAATGTGCCTCTGTCTGTCGGGTCGCCTCGAGCTGCTCCCGAATGCCCGAGGGGGGTGAATCCAAAACCCCAAGGATTGCATCTCAAATTCCTGACCCGAAGGCTTGTCGAGGCCCGCGGGCCATCCCTTGCCCGTAGCAGGAATCAGAAGAGCAGCTCGCAGGCCCACAGAAATACCGCCTTGACAGAGCGCGGCGGGGCCCCCACGAGGAGCAGCTCGAACCCAGTGGGCCGCTGTGCCCTGGCAGACCGTCCACAAACCCATAAACGGCCTTCTGAGCCAGGCAGAACATGACCCCCATCACCCCGAAGCTCCTCTCCCCACAGCTGGCGCAGTTGCTGAGGCAGCCGAATCGGGCCTTCGCTTGGTTGACGGCGGGCGAGGCAAACGCGGGCTCGGAGGGCGTCGCTGGCAGCAACCCGCCCGCCCCCTGCAATTCCAAACTAAACTGGCAGACACATGACTGATGGAGCCCTCGTCGGAGCCCAAAGTCCACGCTCGCTGTAATTAACACCTGCCGAAAGATGCGCTAGCGCCGCTGCCCCGCGACGCCGAAATTGCTCGATCTCCCTTGGGAACCAACGCCCGATCTCTTCTCCGGACGATCGCCTGGGCTTCGCCCAGCAACAAAACAGCTCGGCCTTCTACTTAATTGGCCCAGTTCCGCCTGCGATGTGTCTCGGGCGGCGCTGCGCTCCCCACCCGCGGGCCATCCTCTCGACATGGGCCCCGGGCTTGGCGCGGGTTCTACCTGGCGCAACATCAACTCCAGGCTAAATCATGGTTGACCGACCCCCATCTGGCAGCGCGTAAATACTTAAACTGGTAGTCGCGCGGCAGGATAGCAGTTTCGAGTTAGCTGTCAGACAGCACTTGGCCATGGAAAACGGAAGGTGAAGTTCCGTTGCCACGCGATCCACGAAATGCGCCAATGCCCGCCGCGTGCACGGAGGGGCCCAGGCGATTGAGGCTGCGGTCACATGGGCGTCGAGGGCAGGGCCGAGGTGCTCGGGATATGCCGCGACAGCTGGCAGAATATAGCATCGCATATCAAAGGTGGCCGCGCTCGCCCCATCCACGATTCCTCGCCGCGGGAATGACGGCCTGGAGGCCTGACCCGCCAGAGACAGCACACGCGGCTACAAATGGGATGCCAGAGCAAAATGCAGCGCAACTAGCGGGTGCCCTGTGGAGGGCCGCGGGCTCCGTGCTCGACGTGCTCGCGACACTGCCCAGGCCGCGCCCCTCGCCCACGCGCGCCCCTCACTACGTGGCCGAGGGCCCCCGGGCCCCATCAGCTGCGCGCCTGCGCGGCGCCGCGGCGAACACGCCGCGACTCCCCAAGGCCCAGCCCCCAAAGGCCGCGGGGCTTCGCCGCCCCAGTTCGAGATAGGACGCCCGAAAGGCTCATGGAGAGCACGGCTTATATATATATATATACATACATGCATGCATGCATGCATACATACATACATACATACATATAGACATACATACATACATACATACATACAAACATACATACATACATACATACATGCATGCATGCATGCATGCATGCATACATACACATACATCCATCCATCCATCCATCCATCCATACATACATACACACATACACATATACATATACATATACATATACATATACATATACATATACATATACATATATACATATATATATATACATATGCATATACATATACATATACATATACCTATACATATACAAATTCATATACATATACATACATATATGCATGCATACATACATACATACATATATACATACATACATACATACATATATGCATATACACATACACATGCGCACATATACGCGTATATGTATATAGACATACACATATATACCTATATATATATATACATACATACATACATACATACACAGACATATACATATACATAAACATACACATACATACATACATGCATATAGACATATATGCATCCATATACATATACATATACATATACATATACATATACATATGTATACTAGAACCATCGCGCGCGTTTCGCGCGCGCTCAAGTTCGAGCTCGGTTTGATCGGCTAACTCATGTAATATCATGTTGGTCGCTTCTTGCGCCCAATGACTCCCTTTGAGGCCCTGCGCAAGCCTCGGAATCGTATAGAAGGGGAAATGCGGAAACGCATAAAACATGCATTTCCTTCATGTATTCAGCGATTTTGGGCCCTCAAATGATTCCTGGGTTCTTTTTGGGGAGTTGAGGGGGTCTGAATGGTAGTTTGGTTTGCAAGAGTAGACCGGGGGCCAATCTTGGAAAACAAAAAGAAATGTGGGATTCTCATTTTTGTCCAGTTCCTCGGCGCTGTTCGGCGTTGTTTTTTGTTTGTGCCTCGCGGGTTTTCTTAGCCAGGCCCGTCAGGGGTGCGGGATCTTCCGGACCCCCGGGGGGTTCCGGAGGCCTCCTGGAGGCCTGGAGATCCGTCGGAAGGGTGTCTCGGGCTGCGCGGGAGCGTGTTGGGCCATTCGTTACGTTCTGGAGGCTCCTTGGGGTCGTCTTGGGCTGTCCTTGGGCGTTTTGGGCCCCCCCCGGGGAAGCCAGGAGGCGCGGTACCGGCCAGATGTCAAGGGATGTGTGGGATCTCCAAATAGGAGCCCCGCCTTAGAATTCTGGCAGTTCCCTTTTTTCCAGCATCCTCTGTCTTCGAAGGTTCGAAGCGGGAAAACGTGATAAGGCGAAAAACATTAGAAAAACCACCGGAAATCAATGATGTTACCCTTTTTGGGCTCTCGCGGGAGGGCTCTCGCAGCTCTCTTGGGCTGTTCTTGGAGCCTCGTCGGGGTTTTTTGGGGCCTCTCAAGAAACGGAGGTGTGTTGGGGGCCGCTTGGTGGTCCCGGAGGCCTCTCGGAGGTCTCTGGAAGTTTCCTGCTCCCGCTCTTGGGCCCATTTTGGGCATGTTCTGGGTGGTCTGCGGGGATGTCCTGAGCGCCTTGTTCGGCAGTCTTGGAGCCTTCTTGGCCCGTCTCGGGGCCGTCCTGAAGGTCTCTTGGCTGGTCTTGGGGCGGTTTGGGGAGCCCCTTCGGCGCTCTTGGACCGTTGAAACTTGGAAAAACGATAAACCAAAAACATTTAACATGAAACCATGCAAATCTACGATGTTGGCCTCTTCGGGCCGTCCTGGGACGCCTCTCGGACCTGTCCTGGGGGTTCTTGGAGGTTACCCAGGAGTTTCGAGAGCCGTGGGAAGGCTGACTTGGGTTGCTTGGGAGCGTCTTGGACCATCCTTTCCCATACTGGGCGTTCCTGGGAATCGTCTTTGGCCCTCCTGGAGCGCTCTGGAAGCTCACAGGATGGCCGGGGGAGCGGTACCGGGAGCATCCCCGGGATGTGGCAGGGAGGTGTGGCACCCGGGGTCGGGGGGGCGGTATTTTTTAATTCATTTTTATACACAGGTATGTGTATATATAAAAATATATATTAGAACCATCGCGCGCGCTTCGCACGCGCTCAGAATCTAGCAAACCCCAGGCCTTGACGAATTCACTGCTCCACTGAAGTAGTGGACCACAGCCCACGCATGCCAATCTACATTCCGAAAGGCCTTCGAGGAAAATGGTTGTGTAGGGGGGCGGAGACCGTATGAATCGGGTTCCCAAAAGGCCTTCTGGAAGCATGGGTTTGGGGCGTCCTGGGGAGCCTGTTGGGGCGTGCCGTCGTCGTCGTCGTTGTCGTCGTCGTCGTCGTAATGTCGTCGTCGCCTATTGGGGCGCGCCGTCGTCGTCGTCGTCGTCGTCGTCGTCGTCGTCGTCGTCGTCGTCGTCGTCGTCGTCGTCGTCGTCTTCGTTGTTTCGTCGTCGTCGTCGATTCAAAGAAGAGGGCACCTGGGGAAACTTTGCGCGAAACGATCTGCGGAGGGCCACGAGAAGGCGATCAGTCATGTTCCCAATCAACTTCCCAGACAGCTCCCCTGTAGCATGGTGGTACTGCGAAGCCTCCGGAGACTCGCAGGCCCATGATGAACCGTGTCCCCGGAGGGCTTCCTGGGGACATGGTTTGTCGGGGTGTGTTGGGGGCCCCTTGAGGGCCTCCGGGAACTCTCGGGCCCATGATAAACCAGTCCCGCAGTGCCGCAGGAGCAGGGCCGCCGTCTGCGCAGCGGGCAGGTGCGGGGAGGCCAACGGGGGCAGCTCGGCCACCTTCGAAAGCAGCCCGGCGGCCCGCGTCGCAGCGTCCTCAGCGCTCTCCGTCGCGTAGTCAGCTGCGCCCAGGTCTACCCGGCGCCCCTCGTCCGGGCGCGGGAGCTCCCGCGGCTGCGGCTGCTCGGAAAGCGCGGCTCCGACCAGCGTCAAGCCTCGCGTTTGCCAGTGCGCCTCCAGGCCGGTCAGGCACGCGGCCCGTGGTGACCCGCCTGCGTTTTGCCCGGCTGCAGATCCAGTCCCAGCGGGGCGAGCGCCTCTTGCGCCGCCGGCAGCACCTCCGCGGCTAGCTCCAGCAGCGCGAGAACGACCAGGTCGTCCAGGTAGGCGAACACGTGGACGTCGCCCGGCGGGAGCCCGCGCGCCTGTGCCCGCCGGCGCAGGTCCTCCTCCAGCGCGCGCAAGTGGGGGCGCAGGGCGCAGGCGAAAAGGAGGGTTGCGAGCGAGTCGCC
Source organism: Prorocentrum cordatum (assembly GCA_963575745.1). Classification (NCBI taxonomy): domain Eukaryota; class Dinophyceae; order Prorocentrales; family Prorocentraceae; genus Prorocentrum; species Prorocentrum cordatum. The sequence goes on along the minus strand of CAUYUJ010011302.1, from coordinate 15,251 downwards.
CTGGTCGACGCCGCTTGCGGCGCGCGCGGTGGCAAGTCCCCTCGCCGCCCCAAAAGAAGTACATACTGCGAGCGGCACCGGCAGAAGAGCTCCGCGGAGGGGGGGAGGGAGGGATCCACCTCCTCCAGCTCCCGGAGGCAGGCGGCCCGTCCCGCGGCGCAGAAAGCACGGCTCCCGGAGGAGGCGGATCATCCTCCTCCTCCTCCTCCTCCTTCTCCTCCTCCTCCTCCTCCTCCTCCTCTTCCTCCTCCTCTTCCTCCTCCTCCTCGTCGTCGTCCTCCTCCTCCTCCTCCTCCCCCTCCTCCTCCCCCTCCTAGTCCTCCTCATCCACCTCCTCCTATCCTCCTCCTCCTCCTCCTCCTCCTTCCTCCTTCCTCCTCCTCCTCCTCCTCCTCCTCCTCCTCCCTCCTCCTCCTCCTCCATCCTCCTCCTCCCCACTCCTCCTCCCCCTCCTCCTCCTCCTTCATCCTCCTCCTCCTCCCTCCCCGCTCCCTCCTCTCGCCTCCCGTCTCCTCCGTCTCCTCCGTCTCCTCCTCCTCCTCCTCCTCCTCCTCCTCCTCCTCCTCCTCCTCCTCCTCCTCCTCGACGCAGCCATGCGGAATGGTTCACTCCAGACCGCCTCGAAAGGAAGGGGGGCCAAACGCCTCCCCCTGCGACCCCCTGGAGCTAGGAGCCGCACCGCCGACGGGGCCCGAGGCAAGAAAAAGGAAAAAGGAGGAGGAGGATGAGGAGAGGGGGAAGAGAGGAGGCGCCGGCCTCACACGTGCTGCCCGAAGAGCAGCACTGACCACCGAAGGTGGCCAGCCCCCATGGCTCCCTGGCTCTTCCTGCACCAGGGGACACAGGCTACCCCACGTCACCGTGCGGGGCACACGGCGCGTGTTTGCACATGGGAAGCCAGGCCCGCCCCCACAGGCCCCCTTGCCCAAGGGGGGCCAGGCGGTACACGTCTTGAGCCGCACTCCCGAAGGAGCCGACCCCCCTGGTCACACCCGACACCCCGACGTCAGGGGCGGGCCCCAACAGTGACCAGAGCCAGCCCCCGCGCAGGCTGGTACCACGCGGGCCGACGCGGACTGGAGAGCCAGCCCGCGCCAGCCCTGGGGGGTTACCCACGCGGCCCTAGAACGTCGGGTCCCCGGGGGACGTGAGACGGCAGACCGACTCCCAACGGGGACCGCCAGGCGGAGTCGGGGGGCCGCCCCAGGCCCGCCAGGGCACCAACGCCCCAGGGCCACGGCGCCGCAAGCGACGACATAGCGGATTGCAGTTCCCCCAGGCGCCCCGATGCGCCGCCCCGCACCGAGGTCCCCCCCTGGGGGCTCCTCCTCCTCCTCCTCCTCCTCCTCCTCCTCCTCCTCCTCCTACTCCTCTACAAAGTTTCCTCCGTATTCCTCTCGCCCCTCCTCCTCGTCCTCCTCCTCCTCCTCCTCCTCTCCCTCCTCCTCCTCCTCTTCTTCTTCTTCTTCTTAGTATTATTCGTATTCTTATTATTATTATTAGTATTAGTATTCTTTTTATTATTATTATTATTCGTCTTCTTCTTCTTATTATTATTATTCGTCTTCTTCTTCTGAATATTCGTATTATTATTATTATTATTCTTGTTATTCTTATTATTCTTCTTAGTATGATTCGTCTTCTTCGTTTTCTTATTATTATTATTATTCTGTTTCTTCTTCTTATTCTTAGTATTATTTTTCTTATCATTGTTATTATTCGTTTTCTTTTTATTCGTATTCTTATTATTATTATTAGTAGTAGTATTATTAGTAGTCTTATTATTAGTAGCATTCGTCTTATTATTATTCTTCTTCTTCGTCTTCTTATTCTTATTAGTAGTATGCTTCTTCTTCTTATTCTTAGTATTATTACTGTTATTAGTATTATTATTACTAGTATTGTTATTATTAGTATTCGTCGTCTTATTCTTCGTATTATTCTTCTTAGTCTTCTTATTATTAGTCTTATTCTTCCTCTTATTATTATTATTATTAGTATTCGTAGCATTATTATTCTCATTATTATTAGTATTCTTATTCTTCTTCGTATGATTATTCTTATTCTTCTTATTATTATTCTTCTTACTAGTCTTCTTATTATTATGCTTATTCTTATTATTCGTATGCTTCTTCTTAGTATTAGTCTTAGTCTTACTCTTCTTATTCTTATTATTCTTATGATTCGTCTTCTTATTCTTCTTCTTATTAGTACTAGTCGTAGTCTTCTTATTCTTCTTATTCGTATTATGCGTCTTCTTCTTATTCGTCTACGTATTCTTCTTATCCTTCTTAGTATTATTATTCTTATTATTATTAGGCTTATTATTATTCTTCGTAGCATTCTTATTATTATTCTGCTTCGTCTTCGTATTATTCTTCTTCTTCTTCATATTCTTCTTCTTCTTATTATTATGCTTCCTCTCCTCCTCCTCCTCCTCCCTCCTCCTCTCTCCTCCCTCTCCCGCCAAACCCCCTCCTCCTCCTCCTCCTCCTCCTCCTCCTCCTCCTCCTCCTCCTCCTCCTTCCACCTCTCCGCTCCTCCTCCTCCTTTCTCTCCTCTCCTCCTCCTCCTCCTCCCTCCTCCTCCTCCCCCTCCTCCTCCTCCTCCTCCTCCTTCTCTCCCTCCTCCTCCTCCCATCCTCCGCCTCCTCCTCCTCCTCCTCCTCCTCTCTCCTCCTCCTCCTTCCCTCCCTCCTCCTCCTCTCCTCCTCCTCCTCCTCCCCTCCTCCCTCCTCCCTCCCTCCTCCTCTCCTCCCTCCATCCTCCTCTCCTCACTCCTCCTCACCTCCCTCCTCCTCCTCCGCCTCCTCCTCCTCCTCCTCCTCCTCCTCCTATCCTCCTCCGCCTCCTCCTCTCCTCCTCCTCCTCCTCCCTCCGCCTCCTCCTCCTCCTCCTCCTCCTCCTCTCCTCCTCCCCCCCCCCCCCTCCCTCTCCTCTCCCCTCCTCACTCCTCCTCCTCCTCCTCCCTCCTCCTCCTCCTCCTCCTCTCCTCCCCCACACCCCCCCACCCCCCCCCTCCTGCTCCTCCTCCTCCTTCCTCCTCTCTCTCCTCTCCTCCTCCTCGTCCTCCTCCTCCTCCTCCTCGCCTCCTCCCCCTCCTCCTCCTCCTCCTCCTCCTCTCTCCTCCTCCTCCCTCCTCCTCCGCCTCCTCCTCCTCCTCCTCCTCCTCCTCCTCCTCCTCCTCCTCCTCCTCCTCCTCTACCCCTTCATCCTTCTCCATCTCTTTTCATTATAGGCAACTTCGCACCTCGAAGCCAGTTTCTAGGGCTGACAGGGCGTTTCGCTTGAGGCGTCCTCACCATGTATGACCCTGAAGCTTCAAGCTTGACAACAGCGTCACAAATAGAGGATGTAGTTATGGCCATAGCGCCGCGCACGTTCGTTTAAACAAATTGCAGAACTTTCACGGATTGAGGGCAGGCCGTGTTCAAAAAATGGTTCTCGCCTTAGCGCCGCCCACGTTCGTTCGAAACACTTGCAGGAACTTCACGGATTGAGGGGGGGGCGTTGTCAAAATGTGGTTGCCGCCTAAGCGCCACGCACCCTATTTCTTCTTACATCAAAAATTGAGCAAAGAGTTGCACGGCTTGAGAGAGAGCCGTTGTCAAATATGCGGTTCTCGCCCCAGCGCCGCGCACAGCTTTGAATCAAAATTGCAGGGTGCTTCACGGATTGAGGGGAAACCGTTTTTCACAGATTGAGGGCGGCTCCTATTCAAAATGTGATTCCCGCCTTCGCGCCGCGCACGCTCGCTCATAGAATGCCCAAGCATTTCACGGATTCCCAGGACCGACGCACCAGGCATGATGTTTTGGAAGGGTTCAGGGTTATGAAGGTGCAACAGTTGGGTTCCTTCGCGGTGCTGAAGTCCCAAGACTGGCGTTCTGGCACGAATCAGGATCGTCAAAACGCACCAGCCAGGTTGATACGTGGCGCTGGGATCCCGAAAACAATGTTTTGGCATGCTTCAGGGTCTTCCAACGGTTGTTTTCCAACGAGGAAGCTCCCAAAGTGGAAATGAACCGTTGCGGGGGCCTACGAAGAGGGGCTTGGGGGGGTTACCCCAACATCGTTGATGACTCTTGGATTTGCACGGGCCCTCCCCCTCCTCCTCCTCCCCCTCCTCCTCCCCCTCCCCCTTCTCTTCCTCGTCGTCCTCCCCCTCGTCCTCATCCTCGTTCTTGTCCCAGGGTGGGGGTCCCCCTACTCCTCCCCCAGTGCACCGCGCAACAACCCAGCACACACGCCACGCAACCACGCACGACACCCGAACTCCTCCGCTCCCCCTCCCCCTCCAGGAAGCTCGCTCTGCCGAGGAAACGTGACATGCACCTACAAAGTGGCGAGGCGGGAATGCTTGGCAGGACTGAGGATGGAGATCGTCACGACGGCCGCCGCCGCTGCGACAGAGGGCTTCTGGGCCTGGCCGCAACGCTGCAGCACCCTGGGCTATGGAAGCTGGATGCTCCCCCCCCATCACCTGCTACCCAGCCCTTCCTGCCCCCAAATCCACAACCGCTCGGCAACATTCGGGGATGGACAGACCTCCATTTAGCAAAACGTGGTTTAGTGAAGACGACCTGAGGCCCAAACCTGGCGGGCGCAGGCCTGGAAAACAGCGGCCGCGGCGCCCTCTCGAGAACCTAAAACGGACAATTCACTAATCGACGTGTCACTGTTGGGGGTTCTGTCCACCCCCGAAACATGGGGGTTGGAATAGGGAAAGGGAAGCCACATGATACGGGGAGGAAACACCAGGAGAAGGAGGGCTATGCTCCGGGCCGTCCTTGGGGCCGCTCACGGCCCCCTGCGACGGGGTATAACCTGCGCTGCGCCAGCCTCTGGCAGGGACCCGAGGGCGGGGAGGTCCCGGCCGACCTCCTGTCCGATCCTGAGAGAGCGCCGCTGCCGAGTGTGAGAGGGAAGATAGGAGCAAATGCCAGAGCGTCTCACCACTGGCAAAGTCGAACCTTCGCTGGCGGTTCCTCTCGAGCTTCTCCTGTTCCAGTGGGGCTTCAGAGATGCTCTCGTTGTACGTGTTGGACTCCGCATCATCCCTGTACTCACTGTCGCTGGCAGGGGACCCGAAGCCGAACGGGTGCCCAACGAAGTGCACATACTCCTGGGCCGCGCCGTTGTTCTTCTGATTGGTGGACCCCGCCTCAGCGCCTGGAGGGTGGGCTGGCTCTTCAAGGACTGCCACTTGAGCCGCACTGCTCTTCTCAATCGGCCTGGCAGACTCTTCGGCGAAGCCCTCGCACAACCCGTCAAGCTTAAACTCCATCCAGTCGAATCTGGCCTGTAGGGTGCCAAACAAAAGCTCCACCTGGGTCAGTCTGTCCTTGTTCCCTTCGTCGGCCTGGCGCTGGATCTGCTGCTGCGCGACGTCCTTGCTTCGCCTCTTCATTTCTTGAGGCAGGCTCAGACAAGCCTCCAAGGAGATCACGGCCATCTTGTCCTCCTGAATGGCATTCTGGACGGTCTCCTTGTTGATGGCATCGGAAAACTTTGCGTTGGCAAACATGGTGGTCAGATGGCCACCTACGTAAGCTGCGGAGCATGTCCTCGGAATCGATCTCGAAGCCCTTCAACAGCGTCTTAAACTTCTCCGACTCCGTAGCCGCGTAGATGGTCGAAGGGTCTGTGACACTGTCGCCGGAAGGACCAAGATCGCCGAAGTTTGTCCGAGACTACTGTCCGAGTGTCTCCGACGGGTGCGAGGCTGGCCAACGCATCAAGGATGTCATTCTCAATGACTGCGTTGGGATGCGCAGCCCACCGCCGACCGTCTTGGAGCAGGCTCATACGTGTGGCCATGTCCCTGCGGCCAGGTGACCTGGATATTCCTGGCGCAGGTGGCCTGGATGTTCCTTGGCCGTAGGTGTGCCCAGAAGCGGCCCCACTGGCATGTGCTCCCACTGCTGCAGCGTTGGGGGTTCCGAGGATTCGTCAACACCTTCGGGCTTGGTGCCCTGATCGATGATGCGCATCATGAGGGCCGCCGCTTGCTCCATATCGGCGACATGTGAAACGCAAGACATATGACGTACTGTGATGCCGCGAACTCGCGGCATTGCCAGGAGAAAGTGAAGAGCAACCCCTCTGAGATGAAAAATCAGAGATCCGGAAATCAGATTTGTCTGCCAAGCCTGAGCCCAAATGACTACCCTCCTCCTCCTCGTCCTCCTCCTGCTCGTCCCCATTCCCTCCTTCCTCCTCCTCCTCCTCCACCTCTCGGGATCGGCCAAGAGGGGGGTGTCCAAGAGGGGGGGTGCTAATCATGACCGGCGGCATGTGCGCGGCCCAGCCGGGGGGGCCAGGGACGTAATAAAATAAGAAGAGGCGCCACGAAATCTGGGGAAATATCATGGCCCACGCCATGATATCCACCCCCCCCTAGTCATCACCCCCCTCTTTTCCGCCCCCGAACCTCCTTCTCCCCCCCCCCCGTTTCTTGTTCCTCCTCCGTCCCTCCTCCTCCCTCCCGCCCCTCCCCTCCCTCCCTCTCCTCTCCTCTCCTCTCCTCCCTCCCTCTCCTCTCCTCTCCTCTCCTCTCCTCCTCTCCCTCCCTCCCTCCCTCCCTCCCGCCCCTCCCCTCCCTCTCCTCTCCTCTCCTCTCCCCGCCCGCGCAGGGCCTCCGGCGGCAGCTTCCGGAACTCGACGCCCGGCGCCAGGGCCTCGGGGCCAGCGGGCGCGGGCGCGGGGCGCAGGGCGCAGGGGGGGGGGGGAGCGCAGGGGCCTCCGCCGCGCGCGCGGGCAGAAAGGGGGTGACGAGGGAGCAGGGAGGGAGGAGGGAGCGGGAAGGGGGGGGAGGGAGGGGGAGAGGCCCAGAGGAAGGGAGGGAGGGAGGGAGGAGGGAGAGGCCAAGAGGGAGGGAGGAGGGGGCGGGGAGGAGTGGAGGTGGGGGGGAGGAGGGAGGGGAAGGGGGGAAAGACGGAGCAGGGCGGAGGGAGGGGGGAGGGGCCAAGAGGGAGGGAGGAGGGAGGGAGGGAGAAGGAGGGGAGGGGGGGGGGGTACCCCATGAGGGAGGAGGGGAAGGGGGAGGGGTTAGGAAGGGGGGGAGAGGAAGCTGAGGAGGCGACGGGGCACAAAGACACGAGCATGGAAGACAAAGGAAGTCTGACGTACAGGTCCCCCCCGACATGGCCGCACCCGCGAATGAAGCAGCCATGCCTACAGCGAAAGTGAAGTGCAAGTGCACGACAACGAACGAGGCAGAGCATGCGACGTGGCCCCCACCCCCCCCCGAACCCGCCGTACAGGGGCCCGCACTGCAGCCGACCGCGACGGATCCGGGGACACGTCCCCTGCTCGCCGTGCCGTGCCGAGCCGGGGAGGCGCAGCGGGGCGCCCGACGACGAGCGCAGTGACGAGCCCCCCGGTCGCCACTGACCGCCCTGCCGATCGCCTCGCAAAGACGGCCGCGCAGCCCATCGAGGGGGCCGTGCCCCGACGCCGCCGCGCCCCGCACGGGGCGCGCCCGGCGGCGGAGCGGCGCTCTCGGGCCGAGTGCCACGGAGCAGGGAGGCCCCCTCTTCTCCCCGAGAGGTGTCCGAGCAGGGATAGGAGGCCCAGGATGCCTGCGGAGGAGAAGGAGGTAGGGGGGCGTGTCTCCGAATAGGCTTGCCCCATGGGAGTCCTGGCTCAAAGCCTACTGATTGGTCCGTTGACCCCCCCCCTAATTCTTATGCCCCCCCTAATTCCTATGGCTATGGCTATGGCTATGCCTATGCCTGTGCCTATGCCTGCCCCCTAACTCCTATGCCTACGGCTGTGCCTATGCATGCTTGCTTGTTTGCTTGCTTGCTTGCACGCTTGCTTGCTTGCTGAGTTGCGGATTCCAAGCATGCTTGATTCCTCTGGTTCCTTGATATGTGTCGTCTAATCTATTTGGAATCAACGCTGGCTGACATTTGCAGTGGACGGCTGCATGCTAGGCTCAAGACAGGGCTAGCGAGCAGGCTAGACTGCGCGGAAAAGTGCGGCGGCTGGCATTGAAGACTTGCCTGGGGGGCCCAGACATTCTCCGAGCACCTAGGCATCATATTATATCGAAGGAGGTGGGGGAGGAGCGGCACGCACCAAGAGAGAGCAGGCCGAACGCAGGCGGTCACGACCGAGAAGTAAGCGAGCGACCCGTCTCAGGGATGGCGGCAGGCGCGGGTGGCGGTGGCGGCTCGTCGGGCGCGGAGGATGGAGGATGCAGAGGAGGTAGGACCAGCACGCAGATCGCATGAGGTCTCGGGCTCTGGAGCGCGACGCGCCGTCCAGAAGGTCTCGACAACGCACGCTGCCCCACCACTTGTGCAAGTGAGACAGGGGGCTTCCAAAATGATATCAGGCTCGTCGAGCCCCTTGTGGCGTCGGCCCTCGAGAGCTCGCTGGCGTTGCATGGCCCGACCACAACCCAAGCACACCAGCGGAGGAGTACGATGGAGAGGAAGAGGAGGATGGAAGAGGAGGATACAGGGAAGAGGATTGAGGAAGGAGGGGGGTGGAGAAGGGAAGATAAAGGAGACCCTCCACGCGCCCGTCTGAACCAAAGCCTCAACACAGGGGGGACACGCTCTCAGGGAACCGCACGCCGACGGCCACGCCGATGCAGGCGCCCCGCGCAGGGCGAAGGAGCAGCGGAGGAAGCGTTAGAAAAACAGTGAGACAAAAGACAGAAAGAGAGAGAGAGAGAGAATGGAAATGGCGCCCAGCAGACAGAATGCGAAAGAAACTGCACCACTACAGAGCGGGGGGAGACACAGTCCAGAAGAGTGGACAGTGTCCAGTGGATAATCCAACTGTGAATGACCCCGCCACGCAGGAAAGGACTGAAGCACGACAGCGCGGAAGGGGATAACAGGGGATACGTCGACCCCTATCCCCGGATTCGTGGGGTTTTCAAATGGACCAAACATTGGGGCCCTGGGCTATACGACGGGGGTGCGTCCATCATCGACATGGGCGCGTCCGAATATAGCCCCCTTGGGGTGTATCGCAAGGCTTCCCCCCTTTTCGGAACGGCTCCATTTTTCGTCGAAGCGTCGGGGGATGAGAGGAAAATCGTCTGCTGCGAATGGAGGGGCTGCGCCATCGGGCCCATGTCCTCGCAGAGAACTCCCGCCAAGTGCCCGGCTCATGCAAAGACCGCACACTTGAGCAGGGGCCGACCGTCCCGGCATGCCCACCTACCACGAAAATGTGTTTCGAACCAACAAGTGCTTACACAAACAACAATGCTCTCATAACCTGAAACAGATCTGCTAAAACAAGGCAGCCTCAGCCACAACTGTGTTGAGACAGTGCCGCGCAGCCCACTGAAGGTGCTCTAGAGCATGCCTTGGTGGGTTCGATGGGCCCGCTGCACCATGATCCCATCAGCACCTGCAACAGCACGAACGAGTGGACGGGCGGCGCAAAAGTGGGCACGGACACGGCGGGTGCCCCGAGCAGGGCGCTACGTGACCACCACAGTGGAGGCTGGCATCGCAGTGGGCCTTACCATGACGCCCAGCGGGAAACGCACTACCAGCCCTGCAACGGCGGCGGCCGCCGCAAGCCCAAGCACCAGGCCCCCGAGGATGCACGGGGCCGAACCGCCAAGCAAGCGAGACCGCAGGAGGCCGCCCTCCCCAACGGCCCCCTCTTCAAAAAATCACGATGGCGCAGGCGGAGACCGCTTTCTACGACACGCGCTCCGCTCGGGGGTCTGACGGTGCATCCCAGAACCTCTTAGCGACCAGGGAAGAGCTCCGGCGCCTCCAGGACGAGCAATTTTACACCCTGGCCGCGTCGGAGAAGCATCGCAGCGCGCTTGATGAAGAGCACCATACCATGAACGACATCGAGGCGCAGATTGACAAGTTGCGCGACGCCCACGACGACAAAGCAGCAGCTATCCAAGCCAAGATCCTCGAGGTGCACAGCCTCCGCGAGCAGCTCGCGCAGATCGCCGCCCAGATGCCGGCCCCCGCCGCTGATGTCCCCAAGGCATCGTCGGGAGGGACTGAAAGTGGGGTTCTGGGCCAGGCGGGGCTGGCCGAGAAAATTGTCTTGGACTCGCTCGTGAAGAGCTGGCTGCTGCGTGCACGAGCATCCTGAACTGCGCAGTGTGCAACTCGTTATCCACCCGAACACTCGCGTCGCGCACGTCTGGGGTCCTCCCCAGGCTTCTGGGGGCCCTCTTGGGGCTACTGTGAAAGGGCAGTGGGTCCCTAATGGGGCTCTCTGGAATGGTTTTCGTTCCCCCTTGGGGCCCTCGCGGGGCTCTCTTGGAGCTCCGCGAACGGCCTTGGAGGGGCTCTTGGAGCCATCTCGAACGCATTGCGCACCGATCCCCGCGGGGCCGTCGGGGCCTGGAGGCCGGCCCTATACCACAACGCACGCACCGGAATCCATCCCGACGGCAGACTTTCGTTTTCGACGGTCGAACCGCGTTGTTGTCGGTGGAAGCTGATGTCTCGACGGGTCGGCGGGCGTGGTTTCCATTCTGTTTTTCGAAATGCAGGGGCCCTACAACAGCGCCGCTGTTGTAGGGCGAAACCGAAATCCTGACGGTTCGCCCCGGGGCGCCCGTCGGAAACGCGCCCCGCCGAACCCCTGGGAGGCACCGCCGAAGCCGCCCGCAACAACAATCGCCCACCCTCGGTGGCGCAGGAAAAACAATCGAAGCCAAGCTCCCCCTCAAGGAGGCCCGCAGAACTCCCGAGAGCACGGATGACCCTGTCATATTGTTGTTTTTTGTTGCGACGCGCGCTACACCGTTGCCGCTCTATGCGCCATGCGATTGGGGGGGCGATCACTTGGCCCGTGCCAGATTGCAGCGCGCGACATACACACTCACAGACAATTTTTTCCCTCTAAGATTTGCGCCCCAGCCTGGCCCCGGGCGGGACCCGGCTTTTCTGCCCTCCCGAAACCGACACCCGCGGAGACGCTGGAGTTCCTCCGAAAACACCCGGGTGTCAACGTCCAAGAGATCAGCACGGAAGAGCTCCATGACAGGACGGGTTGACGAGAGCGCCTCCTTGAGGCGAGATTGCCCGTGCGCAGTCCGGGCGCTACTTTTTTACCCGAGGCGCGCCCCCAGCCACGCGTGCCACTTTTAACGCGCAGCTAAGAGCACCAGGATTTAAGACGGGCATTGGGCCTGCCGCAAAGGCGCCCCCGTTCCCACCGCCCTCGGCCCCGCCTTCCCTCCCGCCGCCCGCTGCCCCGCCCGAAGCGGCATCCTCGGCAGCTGCTCCAGCGAGCCCATAGGGGCATGTGTGGGCTTGGCGTCACACCCGCTGGGCGTGCCAGCGCTGTTTGCGCTTTGTCACGAGCGACCGTAAGCCCGCGCCCAACGCGTCGCCTTGCGCCCAACGCGTCGCCTTGCCGCGGGCATAATGCAGCCCTCTCTGCTCTGGTCGCCAACTTGCACGTGGCTAAATACTACCATGGTGTTCATATCATACGCGGCAGGTGTGGCGCCTACTCGGAAACTGGCGCTTGGCGTCCTTGGCATCAGGAATGCCCGCCAGGACGCGGGTTCCCGCCGAATGGCGCAAAGCATTCTCGGGACAGGTTCGCCAGAAGCCAACACGCCAAGTCGAAACTTGGCCCGGCCCTTTACCTTGACGAGCGTCTCCCGTGCGGGGGTTGGGACAACCGGGCCGTCGAGATGACTCCGGCTGTGGTGGTAGTAGGCGTCTTCCCTTCTGTCTTCGCCTTCCTCCTGTCTTGTGCAGCAGGTGCTTTTCCTTTCTTGCCGCCCTCCTCCCTTGTTCAGCAGGTGCTTTTCCTTTCTTGCCGCCCTCCTGCCTTAAGCAGCGGGCGCTCTCCCTCCTTCCTCCCTGGCCTCCCTCCTGCCTTGGGCAGCGGGCGCCCTTCCCTCCTCCTCTTCCTCCTCAGCCCCTCTCCTGACTTTTACGGCTCCCCGTCTCTGCCCTCTTTTCACCTTGCTGCACACTGGGTCGTCTGCGGCCTGCGGGAAACATGTTGGCGGTCCCCAAGCGTGGCGGTGAGAACACCCGGCGGTGAGTTTTGGACGATTCGGGTGATGGCTTTCGAGCGCTGGCTCGCCCAGGGAACGCAAAACCTCGTGGCGAGCGCGCGTCCCCAAACCCGGTGGTGACCCAGAATTATTTGTTGGGGGCATCGGGGTCACCACCGGGTGTCTCACCACCTGGTTTGGAGACCACCGAACATGTTCCGCCCCATCCTGCGGCCGTTCGCTCATATCTGCGGACCGGATCACTCCTCGGGGCTGGGGGCCCCTACTGGCCGAGGTCCCCGCAGAGATGTTTTGGTGACATGTGCGAGTGTGGGAACGCTGCTCTCGGTTCCCGTTGGGGGGGGGGGGGGGGGAACATTCGGCATCGCACATCCTCTGTAGTTGCCACATGGATGCGACCCACATCGACGACGCAGATATCGATGATGGGTTTGGTTGCGAGAGAAGCCTCCGCTTGGCCCCCTGCGGGGTACTCCGTGACACCCTCCAGCCCCTTTCGATTCCCTCCCCCTTCTCCTCATTGCTCCCGCAACCCCCCTCCTTGGTCTGGAAGAGAGGGGCCGCACAGCCTGAGCTTTTGCACTTGTGGGCGCAATGTACACGTTGGGTTGTCTGTGGTCCGTTGGAATTTTGTCTCGTCCCATCCTGCGGCCGTATGCGCAGTCTGCGGATCTTTGCTCTCCTTGGGGTTGGGGATCCTTACCGGCCGAGGACTCCACAGGAGAGTTTGGCAACAGGTAAATGCAACGGTTTGCTGCTCTCAAATTTCCGTGGGGGGACGGGGTAAGAAACAACCGGTATCGCACACCTTGTGTACGTTCCTCATGGATGCGATCCACATCGACTGCGCCGGCATCGATGATGGGCTTGGTGCTTGGTGGGGAGAGAAACCCCTTCCCGGCCCCCCGCGGGGTATTCCGCCCTCCCCGGGGGCCCGCTGCAGCCTGCCAGCGACCGCGTTTTTTTGTTTGTTTGTGATTTTTCTCTGTCTCTCTCTCTCTCTCTCTTTCTGGAGGGGCGGGATGGGAGAGAGTAGGAGGAGGGGGCTTTGGACACCGCACTCACACGTACATTTGATGAACGCGCGCGGTCACGAAATTGTCCGCCGGGGGTGTTAACAAATCGTGCCCCCCTCCTGTGCAGTCTTGCCTCACAGTCGCGATGCGGCTGTGCGCGATCAGCGCGCAGCAGGACATCAAATACACGATTATTGTTCAAGGTGAAAGTTGCTTGTTATCACGGCACAAATGGTTTTGTCGGAGCACACGGTGAACCGTGGGAGCTGTGCTATACGCTAGTCGTATTGTGCGACGGGCTGCGTGGTTGCTGGGGTCTTGTCTTGGATCGGGACTCCCCGAAATCCTGGGAGACGATCGGGCGTAACGATTTGGACTGGCTCACCCTTGGACCGACATGACCGACAGATTGCCCCCATCCTCCATCTCGCAAATTTGTAGCAAAAGGCAAGAGGTCAATCCGTCTTGAGCCTTTGGCGTGCCCGAGTTTTTGGGCAGGCGGTCTGGCGTAATGGTCTGGACGGGCTCACCCTGGCCCGACCTAGCTGTCGTTGTTTGATGATCGGGCGCAACGGTCTGGACGGGCTCACCCTTGGACCGACCCATTGCCCCCCAAGCCGTATTCTCAAACTCGCGCGTGTTTCGCATGAGGTCCTCCACCCGATTCGAGCATTCGGGTGCTTCCCCGAGTTCTTGGGCAGACGGTCGGGCGTAACGGTCTTGACGGGCCCCCCAAAACTGTCTCCTCGAGCTCAACGGGGCGCCTGGCGCGATCATGGGGTTGAGCCTTCGACGTGCTGACCACACCAGAGGGCTCATTAAGCAGACCGTGGAGCAAACACGTTCCACACTGTGAGGGGCGCGTTCGCAGACGTCCCCTGTCTTTTCCCATGCGAGTACGTATAGATCGCACTACACACACCACACACACACACTCAGGACTGTAAGGATGAGATTTCCAAACGGCCGTGGATCACTGAACTCTGAGGGTCGCCTCATCCTTAAAGATGGGCTTAGGCGGCATTCAAGCCTACAGCGTACTTGGCAGTCCTTCTCCTCCTCCTCCTCCTCCTCCTCCTCTTCCTCCTTCTCCTCTGGTTCCTCCTCTATCCTCCCCGTCTTGGAGTACGATGGTTTCCCAGTCTTTATTCCACTGCGTGCTCCCCCACATGCCTGATCAGGGCACCTCGCCTGGGCATCGTTTCTGGATGGACTGGCGGGGGTAATTTTGGTACGCGGGCGCGCGAAGACGAGTCGAACGCAGCGCAAGCTAAGGCGGACAGCGCCGAAGCGAAGGGAAAAACAGCGAAGCGAGCGGACTGGTGAGGTTACGATAAGCGTCGAGAATTAGATTCGGGAGGGTCCTTCAGCAGAGACCTCCGTCGTAGACCTCCAGCGTAGAATCCAAAACCCAGACCCCAGAACCCTGAACTCCAGCGTGGACCTCCAGCGCGTCGGAAGCTCAAGATGAAAGACTTGCCCCAGGGAAAGGGTCTGGACATCCTGGGAGCGAGGTATTGAAACAAACAACGATGCGCCGGATCTCTGGAGACATCTCCCTGGCCCAAGGTGCCCCCAGCATTTCGCACCGTTTTGAACGGGATTGAGTGGAATTGAAAAGGGTGATGTTGGATTTGGCTGGCCTTTGGCCACGGATGTGCCAGAATGGAGCCCCCCAGGGAGCTGCTTCCCGAGGGAGGTGGGGGGACGGAAGGAGACGAGAGCGGAGGAAGATCATCACGTCACCGCCATGGTCCCAGGCAAGCCCTGCTGTGGGTGCCGGCCGGCGCACCATTTCCCCCACTCGAGCGGCCGCTGCATGCTTGCTTGCCGGAACGCCCCGGCTGAACGCCAAGGCAACGGCTGCTCCCCGTGCTTGGACGCCCGAAGTCGGTAGGGAAACAATGGGCACGATGACAAACAGCGATGTTGTTCAAACCGACAGCGGCCGCTGTTGGGCAGGGGGCTATTGGTCCCGAGTGAACCACGTCCGCGGCGACGCCACTATCGGCCTTCGACACCATCCTGTCCGTACACCGCGCGAAATGGTTAAGAAATCATGGGTTAAGAAATTCAGGGTCTCGCGCTGGTAGGTTTCTTAAACTGAATTAAGAAATGTCGAGGGTCTGGCCCGGTGGCTCGGTATGTGCATGAATGTGAGCCCGAGCCCAACCTAACTGGGGCCCGAGGCGAATCCAAGTGGGGCCCAAGCGGGGCCCGAGCACCCTCCAAGTGGGGCCCGAGCCG
>CAUYUJ010011301.1:0-23610 GCA_963575745.1 Prorocentrum cordatum | reverse complement strand
GGGGGGGGGGGGGGGGGGGGTCGGATCTCTCCACCTCCATCCAGGGGAGGGGGCGGTCCGGTTCCAACCCACCCCCCCCCTCCAAGCGACTACAGAACGCGCTCTTTCCGAGCCCTTGGCCCCGCGAGGCCCCCAGGATGCCCCAAGATGCCCCCAAGAGGCCCCCAGCGGACCCAAAGAGGCCCCAGCCACAAGAGGCTCCCAAGAGGCTCCCAAGAGGACCCCAAAAGGGCCCAAGAGGCCCCCAAAAACTGATCCCAAGAGGCCCCCGAGAGCGCTCCGACGAGACCCCAAGAAGCATCCTTGAGGACTCTGCCCCACACCACTCCAGGCACGGTGGCAAGATGGGCCGAAGGCCACTGGATCCGCCGCTCCTGGCGTGCTAGATCCTACGGCTTGGCTTCGGCTCTTGTCCCAAGAATAGCCCCCCGAGACTTCGGCGCATGCCGCCCGCCACCCGGAAAGCTCCGGGCGAGGTGGTCGCAAAGGCTTTTGTTGCTCAAGATGTCCCCAAGACGACCCAAGATGGCCTCCAAGACGGCCAAGATGGCACTGAAGTTCGCCCAAGATGGTCCAAGATGGCCTCCACGACAGCTGATGAGAGTCCAAGATGCCTCTGTATTAGCCCAAGAAGCCTCCAAAACGGCCCAAGCAGGCCTCAAGATGACCGAAGACGGCCCAAGAGGGCCCCAAGAGGCCGTCAAGATGGGCGAAGAGGCCTCTCAGAGGTTTTCCAGAAGGCCCGACGAGGCCAATCCCATAGATTTGCTACCATAGAATTTCAAGGATTTGGGCGTGTTCTTCTTTTCGGCCTTCCGACGGCCCAAGATGCTCCGAAGATTGCGCCAATATCGCCCAAGAGGCCTCCAAGATGGCACCAAGACGGCCCAAGAGGCTTCCGAGACAGTCCCCACGGGCCCCAAGACGGCCGAAGAGTCCTCCAAGCCGCCCAATATGGCCTCCAAGACGGCCTTGACGCGCCCCCAGAAGGCCCCAAGTCAGTTCAGAGAGGCATCCAAGACGGTTTCTGATTGCGTCGGACGGGCCAGGAATGCCCTGAGACGGTCAAAGAGGCCCCGAGAAGCCTCAGAAGGCCCCCAAGAGGCCCAAGGAGGCCCACAAGAGACCTCCGAGAGGCCCTCAGGAAGCTCCCAGGACACCCCACGAGAGCACCAAGAGGCGTCCAACAGGCGTACTCTTTCTTCTTCTCATCCTCCTCCTACTCAACTTTCCTCCTTCTCCTCATTATCCTCTTCCTCACGTGCTCCCCGAAAAGTGTCAACGACAACTGTGGGAAAACATGGTCCGATAGCTCTGGCCTAACTTTCGGCCGCGTAGGCACTTCCAGAAAGGGAGGGGGCGGCGGTGATTCGTTGTAGGCGTCTTCGATCTATAGATAATTAGACAGCCAGATGTTTTATTTATGTGTGCATATGTATGCATAATATGAACATGTAGACACACATATAGAGATATATTGATTCCTATGTATGCACAGAGAGGTATATCAATGTATGTAGATATACACTATATGCATAAATACATAGGCGGCCAGACAGATCTACATAACCTCTAGACAGACATCGTGAGATGTATATAGATGGGCCGTAAGAAAGAAAACGGGTGAGAACGAGCGAGAGCGAGAGAAGGAGAGGAATAGGACAAGACAGAGAAAGAGGGAGAGAGGGGAGACAGAGAGAGAGAGAGAAAACAAAAAAAAGCGAGAGAGCTTGGCGCGCCGCCGAGCGCCGGCATCTGCCGCCCCTTTCCGGGATCGGCGCCGCGCCCCAGGCACTGGTCGACCACCTCGGGGGGCGAACAAGACGACGACCGCGGGCAAGACCGAACACGGAACGTCGGCGCCCACCTCGGCCACCGCCCATCTCGGCCAGCGCCAGATCGTGGAGCATCCTCGCGGATCGGCAGCGGCACGCACGGACAGTGGCCAAGATCGGCGCCGGCAGGGTGCCGCGACATCGCCAGCGCGGGCGCATGCAAGGTCGCCGCGCGGCCGTGCGTCGGTGGACGGCCACAAACGGCTGGAGAGGGTACGCGCCAGTGACGACACCGACGCACGGTCGCGCGGCATTGCCAGATTGGCATCGCCTGTGCATGGCCGCAAGATCGGCGTCGCCGTTCGGCGGCGAGCGAGCGGGGGAAATGAGCAGGAGAAGGCCTTCTCAGAACGCGGCGTGACTTCTCGGAAGCCCTCGGGCCTTCCGAGAAGGCTTCTGTGTCTTCGGGGAAGGCTCAGCAAACTTCTCAGGAGGCCAGGGGGTCTTCCAAACCTTCTGAGAAAGCCCGCCCCCTAAGAGGAGGAGGAGGATCGGGGGCGCGCAAACATGGATTAGCAATCCATGGGTTTGGCGCGCGAGCGCCAAATCCATGGATCGGGGGAGAGGCCCTCTCAAAAATGCAGCCGGTGCGGCCTCGTTCGGCGGCGGAATTCTGCGATTTCCCGTGGAAACGAGACACGTCGCTGATCCACGCCCCCTTGATCCATGTTTGCGATCGCCTAGTAGTAGTAGTAGTAGTAGTAGTAGTAGTAGTAGTAGTAGTAGTAGTAGTAGTAGTAGTAGTAGTAGTAGTAGTAGTAGTAGTAGTAGTGTAGTAGTAGTAGTAGTAGTAGTAGTAGTAGTAGTAGTAGTAGTAGTAGTAGTAGTAGTAGTAGTAGTAGTAGTAGTAGTAGTAGTAGTAGTAGTAGTAGTAGTAGTAGTAGTAGTAGTAGTAGTAGTAGTAGTAGTAGTAGTAGTAGTAGTAGTAGTCAGTAGGTAGTAGTAGTAGTAGTAGTTGTAGTAGTAGTAGTAGTAGTTGTGGTAGGTGGTGTGTAGTAGTCGTAGTAGGGTAGTAGTAGTAGTAGTAATACGTAGTAGTAGTCAGTAGTCGTAGTAGTAGTAGTAGTAGTTGTCGTAGTAGTAGTAGTAGTAGTAGTAGTAGTAGTAGTAGTAGTAGTAGTAGTAAGTAGTAGTAGTAGTAGTAGTAGTAGTAGTAGTAGTAGTAGTAGTAGTAGTAGTAGTAGTAGTAGTAGTAGTAGTAGTAGTAGTAGTAGTAGTAGTAGTAGTAGTAGTAGAAGAAGAAGAAGGAGGACGAGGAGGAGCACTTCCCCAGACGTGGGCCTACGGACGCGCGAGGTGTGGTGGCTCGCACGGTGGGTTCGCGCGGCGTCGGCGCGCGCACGGGGTCTTGACACCGCGTCGATCGTTCAACCCCGAGGAGGGAGAGGAGGAGGAGCAGGAGGAGGAGGAGGAGCAGGAGGAGGAGGAAGAGGGCGAGCACTTCCCCCCCTCGGGGCTCGCCGCCGAGCCCCCGTGCTTCTTCCCGCGACCACCTGCCCCACCGTGAACCCGCGCTGCATCAGGGCGCCCAGCTCCTGTGGGCTGGCGCCGCCGGGGGATTCGCCAATGCCCGGGGGGGGGGGTGCGTCGCCGCCCCCGCTCGAGGAGGAGGGCCCCTCCAGGACGAGGAGGCCTCCTCGAGGAGGAGGGCCCTCCTCGAAAAGGAGGAGGAGGGGGAGGAGGACCCCTCCGCGAAGAGTGAGGAGGAGGAGGAGGAGGAGGAGGAGGAGGAGGAGGACCAATGTCAACCCAAGACCCCTTAACGACTTTGCGATGAACCCTCCCTCCATGTTCCCTCTTCACAAGCCCCTGCAGTGATGGAAGATCCCCAGTGGTAGACAACCGTGTGAAAATCTTCAACCGTGCCAACGCTTGGCCCAAAGCACCGTTCCTGGGACTTGAACGCCGCGAATCAACGTCAATGCTGCAGCCTGATAATCCGAAATCGTACCACAACGCCAGTCCTGGAGCGTCGACACCACGAATCAAAACGACTGTCGCGCCCTGACAGCCCTTATCCGTGCCAAAACATAATTTCTGTCAATCATAAGAACCCACGAAGCCCTTGCAAACTGCGAAAACTAAGGCGAGAACCAAATGTTGAGAAGGAACCACTGGGCGCCTGTTGTTTTTTTTTGGGGGGGAGTACCTTGAGGCGCCTCTCTTTGGCGTCTGGGGGGCCTCTTGGGGCCTCCTGGGGGCCTCGTGGGGCCTCCTGGGCCTCCATCAACGAAACTACTGCAAACTGTCAAAACGAATGTGCGCAACACTAAAGCGAGGACCCCATTTGAAAACGGCCTGCCCTCCGCCCGTCAAAAAACAAAAATACGCGGCACTCATTGTGAAAACAACCTGCCCTTCATCCGTGAAGCTCTTGCGAGCGGCGCTAAGGCGAGAACCACATGTTGAAAAGAAAAACTACCCTCCATCAACGAAGTGATTGCAAACTGTTGAGACGAATGTGCGCAACACTAAAGCGAGGACCCCGATTTGAAAACGGCCTGCCCTCCATCCGTCAGAAAACAAAAGCACGCGGCACTGAAGCGAGTACCACATATTGAAAACAGCCTGCCCTCCATCCGTGAAGCTCTTGCGAGCGGCGCTGAGGCGAGAACCACATTCTGATAACTACCCGCCCTCCACCCGTGAAACTGCCTCAAATCTTAAATCTCAGGACCATGCGTGTGAGGTCCGGCCCGCCCTTCCACACGTCTGCGGGTGGGATCGGGAGGAGCTATTTAGAAGAAAGAGGGATGGACTTAGCCGCCCCGATACGCAACACACGACACGTAGAGTATGGACACGGAGCTCAACACGTAGACTGAACCCATAGGTCCGACGCGATACGTTCGCCAAAACGTGGGCCAACACGCTGAGCCAACACGCAACATATTGACACGGACGTTTTGAGCACGGTACGTGCTGCGTTTCAAACCGGGCGTAGGAGGAGCCCTCTTCGAGGAGGCCACCTCGAGGAGCTCGAGAGCCCCTCCTCCAGGAGGAAGGCCCTCCTCGAGGAGGACCTCCTCGAGGACCACCCGGACATCCAAACGCGCTCCAGGCCGTCCGGAAACTCATCATTCCTCGATCACAGAGACCTGGAGTCTTGACTTTTTCAGTGCGGGGATCCCGGACAGCCTTTCGTCCCGAGTCGTTTGTGCCGACGGCTCTGGGCCCTTGCGAGGCCCCCTGGAAGCCGAACGCGACGAGAAGCCTCCCTCGTGATGCTCTCAACAAGTCGGCCGTCTTGGGATCCTCAGACTGGGAACCTCGGGAAAAGCGCCCCCCCGGGCGGAGGCACCTGTGGCGCGTGATCTGGGCGTCGCGTCCTCCTCCTCCTCCTCCTGCCCCTCCTCCTCCTCCTCCCCCTCCTCCTCCTCCCCCTCCTCCTCCCCCCCTAGCACCGGCCGCGCTCCCGGTACTGCGGCCACATGACGTCCTGGGGCCCGAGGCCGAACGCGGTGCCCACCTGTGCCGCCTCCTCCCCCGTGCCCGTCATGTCCCCCGGCCCCCGCTCCATGGTGGGGGGCGAGACGGCGTGCGGGAGGACCACCACAAGTAATGCGGGATGACGATTAAGGAACAAAATGAGGGAGAACGATTAAAAAAAATAGTTTTCTGCTATTTCTGCACAATTTTCTGACTGGAGGACAACGATGAAAAAATGTTTTCCAGCCCGCGGCCGGTTTTTTCTAATCGTCATCCCGGGCGCCGCTGCGTGAACACGACCCCCGGTCATGTATTGATCGTCATCCTCCATTAGATCTGGGGCGGGAACATGTTATGAGGCAAATGCTGGGAGGTCATCGTCGGGAAGGTGATGGAGAATCGAGCCCCCTTGGGGGGCTGCTGCGCTGGATGCGGCCGCAGATTCTGCGGGATTGAGCGTGAGCTAGCCAGACTCAGCGGGATCAACAGCCTGATTCAGCTGGATGTCAGACCAGGGCCAAGTCACAATGTGACCTCCCAGGAGTGGCATCCGCAAATATGGCCCGGGGAAGTGGTCGGGGCCTCTGGGGCCGCGCATTGAAGCCTCGTTTCGTCGGATGTCTTGGGGGGCGTTCGCGCCAAGGCCGCCACGTCCGGCACCTGGCCCAACCAACCGCCCTCGGCACCCGGGATGCTGCGCCCACGGGGGCTGCAGAGAGCCGCGCGCCCGCGCAGCTGTGCTGATCGTCGGCACGAGTGGCGTTGCCGGCATGCAGTCGTACACGCGCGAGCGCCACACGCTCGCGCGCGCCCTGCCCCCCCCCCTCCGCAGAGTGGGCGAGCCCGTGTCCCCCGTCTTCGGCCCACCTGGGGGGGGGCCCTGTGGGATGCCTCGTGGATCCCCATGTGGCCGATTCCGGAAGCCCTGGACTCAACCCAGACCCCCGACGTCATGATTTTTTCATGACGTCGACCCCCAGAGGTCTGGACCCACTCCCCAGGACCGGTTTTTCGTCCTGAGTCGTTTTTTGACGCTCCCGAGGGCCGGTGAGGGCCCCCAGAGTCCAAAACTAATGAAAAACCTCCCGTCGTGATTTTTTCATGACTCGCGGGGGTCTGGGAAAAGCGGTGTTGTCTCTCGCGGGCGGATACTTGACGTCCCCCGCCTGCCGCCGCCCTCCCGCCGGCTTCCACCTGCGGAGGCGGCCTCGCTTTTGCTTCCGCCGACCTCCCGCCGCCCTCCCGCCGCCTTTTCCGCCGAGGAAGAGACGACACCTCCGTGGGTACGGCAGGTTCGCGTCGTGTCGACCCCGACGTTGGTTTCTGACACCGCGGGGATCGTTCAACCTTGAACGATCGGCCGCTGCCGCAACGTCCGATCGTTCAACATCGATCGATTCTGGGTCGCCGGCGGCGTTCAACCTTGAACGCCCGCGCTGGGGTCGCAGCTGGTCGACACGACGCAAACCTACCGTACTCGAAGGCGAGGCCCTTTCTGGAACGCCTCAGGTGTGCATCCCATGCTCCGACACTTTGCTCAGTGAGGGTCTGAGCGTGAGCATGCCTGGGCACGAGCGCGACCGAGTGGGAGTGAGCGTCCGAACGTTGGCGCTGCTTTTTCCCGCGCTCTCTGCCGCTACCTGCTGATGTGTGCCTCTCACTGCTGAGTTGTTGCTCGACTCTCTGATACTCTCTGAACGGGTCTGTGCAACTCGTGGCGAGTTTT
Organism: Prorocentrum cordatum; assembly: GCA_963575745.1. Classification (NCBI taxonomy): domain Eukaryota; class Dinophyceae; order Prorocentrales; family Prorocentraceae; genus Prorocentrum; species Prorocentrum cordatum. The sequence goes on along the minus strand of CAUYUJ010011301.1, from coordinate 16,620 downwards.
TGCCACTCTCCAAAACAAACCTTCTTTCTCCTTCATCTTCTCTTCCGCCCAGTCGACATCCTGCGGGAAGGCCCCATTGTAACGCCTGCTACATCGCGGATGTCATGGGGCTCTCAAAGAAGATTCGTCTGAAGGTCCAAGCAGTCCGGGCGCGAATGGGCCCGTGAAAAAACCGTGTAAGACACCCACTTGGGAGGACCACCTGCCAGGCCTGCTGCACCGCGATGATCATGGGGCTCAGGGTATTCGGGTAAGTGTGTGTATGAGTGGAGAAAACCGAGTACGAGCGAGTACGAGCATGCGTGGATCTGAAAGTGATGAGTTCGAGCATGAGTGGTCTGAGCATGAGCGAGTCTGAGTACGAGTGAGCCTGGGCATCTTGCGGGGTCGTCTTCGACACCGTCTGGCGTGCCTCCAACCAGTTTTTAGGGCCGTTTTCTCGGGGGCGGACAGGCCCCCTGTGGCATGCCAAACAACTTTCAGTGAAAGCGACCCGAAGAGCGCCCCGCCCGCAGAGATTGTGGCCGCGCAGCGCCCTCGACAACCGGATACGTAGTGACAATTCTCTAGAAATCGACTCGGAAGGTTAGGGGCTCTATCCACCTCCGACCTCTGGCTCGCCAGGCGAGTACCACGGGAGGGGCGGGCGGTGAGCGCTTGAAAAGTGCCGGCTAGAAGGAGATCCGGCCCTGCCTCTGCAAGGAGCTCAAGATCTGGTCCACGACGCTCACGCGCACCATGGTCCGGTGCATGGCCACGGCCTCTTCCAGAGAGAACGGAAGCACCGCGCCGCTCGCGACGCGGCCCTCCTCGTCGACGAGGCGCAGCACCGGTATGGGGCCGGCCGCCTGAGGTTTTTCTTGGATTCTGGCAAGTTTACTTGCATGAGGGGGGGGCGGGGGCGGGGCGAGGCCTGAGAGGAAACCGAGTTAGTCTTCACGCAAATCGGGACTCGCACACCTTTTTCTGCCCAGCGCCGCTTGACACGGCGAAGAGTGGGGGGGAGATGGAACGCCATGTACGCAAACTTGCCAGAGTCTATGGGGAAGCCAAAACGTACCGATACCGCTGCTCCCCAAATCTCTCCTCGGGCGCGTTCTGATCGGAATCTCTAGGAACACCCGGCGGCGGCGACGAGGGCCCCCCAGGAGGCCCAGAAGGGGGAACACCAGGGAAGGGTAGCAGCATGGAGTGCCTCTCCCTCCTGAGCCTCACGAGCAACGCCGCCTTCCGGAAGGCGGGCGTGCTCGTCAGCACCGCGGGGTCCCTCAGGCCCGCAAACTGCGCGAGCCCGCGCCGGCCCCGCCCGGCTGCCGCGGCGCCGGGCCCCCTCGCGGCAGCGGCCGCCGGGGCCCCCAGGGAGACTGCGGCGCGTCGGCTCGCGAAGGCGGCGCCCGCCATGCTGGACGAGGAGGGGCCCGACGTACACTCCACGTCGCTGAGTCGGCCGAGGAGCTCTCTGCGAGCAGGGGCCAACCGTCCCGGCAGTCCTAGTGGGCAGGGTCTCAGAACCGAGCAAAAAGTTCGAATCACGAAGACAATGACAATGTTGTTGGAACATGGGCCCGGTGTATGAAGAGAAGAGTCTTGGCCAGAAACGTTCTAAGAACATTTCGTGCAACACAGCAAACGCTATTAGAACATGCTCTGGTGGGCCTGCAGGCAAGCCAGGATGCTCCGCCACTGTTCGGTTTCTGGGAAGACAGACCTGCATAAACATACACTTTCGGAGCTCCGCGCGAGATTCTTGGATCCTCGCCAGTCCGCGCTCCCTGGCGCGCGGAACGTGCCAGAGGCGGCCCGCCGAAGGCGCCGCCAGAGCCTTCTGGCGCAGATCCAAAGAAATCCGCGCGGAGCTCCGAAAGCGTACATTTCTGCCGTGTTGACTTCCTCGAAACCCGGTGTAGACGCCCCAGCTGCCAAGCCTGCCCGTAGGACGCTGCAGAGCCTGTGCACCGAGTTCCTTCGCCGAGCTCCTTGGGGCCCTGGCCGACCAGACGGCGTGGTGTATATACCTCGAGCCCCCCCGATCGACGGCGGGGCCAGGGCGCGCAGGGGGGGCAGCCCCAGGGGCTTGCCGGCGCGCAGAGGGGGGCAGGGCGAGGCGGGAAGGCTTCTGAGGAGGAGGCTGCTTCCAAGAAGCCTTCCCCCCTCACCCTAATCCAATAGCCCTTATAACTGCGACGAGGCGACGATCGAAAGCAGTGCCCCGGCACTGCTTTGAACGCGTTCAAAGCAGTGCCCCGGCACTGCTTTGAACGTATGATATGATGATATGATGATGATTATGATTGATGATGATGATGATTTTTCCAGCGTGCACTGTCCGCAACTGCGGCAATCAACATCATGCTCCACTTGCCCGCAACTGCGGCCATCACCAACGCTGCCCCTCGAAGCTCCACGGAGGGCGCTCGGCAGGTCGCCCGCTCGAGCCCCACTCGACTTCACGCTGAGGAGGCGAGCCCTCAGGGGCATTGTCCGCAACTGCGGCATGATCAGAGGGCCACCACTGCGCGCCATCAGCGCCCCATTCGCTCGAGCTCCAGTCCCACCAGGACCAGCCCTGCCATCTCGTGGCGGGACTGCGCGCCTCCCATGCGCCGCTGCCGCTGGCGTCCCAGGACCCAGCCGCCACTGCGGCACAAGAAGGGGTCGCATCGTCGCCGTTGGCAGCTTGCGGCGGTGGCGTGTTCCCAGCTCGCTCAGCCCCAGCGTCTCTCCCCGCAACTGCGGTTCCCATCTGGGGTCGGACGCCCTTCCCCGCAACTGCGGTGTCCGCGTAGCTGCCCTTCTTGCCGCCCTTCTTGCCGCCCTTCCTGCCGCCCTTCCTGCGTTCCAACCTCGCGGCGAGTCTTTCAGGTGACCTGCGGCACGTATTGTGCGTGAAAGCCACCAGAGGGAAGTGCGCTCCGTGCCTCGCCCTGCCGAAGGCGCCATGCCATATCTTGTCGTCGAGGTTGCCCTGCTTCACTCTGAAGGGATGGCGCACCCAATCGTCGCGTTCCCTGCGCGCCATCCTTTGCTCGAACTCCGCAACTGCGGTCAAGGATTCGCCAGATGGCGTCAGGAAGGCGCGCATCTTGTTTTCAACGGGCTCAGCCTTGGGCACGTAAGTCTGAAGCATCTTCCCAGGGCCATTCGTGTAGTCGAAGACAGGGAAAGACGGATCATGCTGGGTCGTCAAGAATCCGCCCTCACGGTCGTGCAGAACACTCAGGCCATGGTGAAGCTTGTACTGCCCAGGACAGTTTATGAACAAAATCGCCATGCTGTCTGCCCTGGGCTGGCCGCCTGCTGTCTTCCAGGGGGTCCACGCGGCGACGTCCACAGTCAGGCCGCAATTGCGGCACCAGGACACAAGCTGGAACATGCACATGTTGAAGTCCCCCATGCAGACCTTCACGTCCCATTCCCTGACGTAGGCGACGAACCAGTTGTAGAACTCATGGAGCTTCGTGACGCCCCAGTCTTGGTTGGCCAAGCTGTGGTGGACGTGCACCGCCATGACGTTGAAGGAGCCCCCCAAATGGGTCACGGCCTGGTCCAGGTGGACGCGCACCACCATCGCCCTGGAGTACTTGTTGTGCAGCTTTGGCGCAGGAGCCTCCGCAACTGCGGACTGTTTCTTCTTCTTCTTCGTTTTGGACTTCTCCTGCTTGTGGAAGAGTCTCGCAAAGTCTACGTGTTCAATGTGGCCGCCACTGCGGTCCCTCATGCCAACAAGGAGGGTCCCTGATGGCTCGCCGCCCTTAACGCACAGGTAGTTGTATTGAGTCCGACTCCGAAACCTATCGTCCGCAACTGCGGCTGCACTGTCCCTCGCGTCGTGCTCCCCACTGAGTACCGCGCAGGTCTCGTCGTCGCACTCGCAGAGGGCGATGATCTGGGCAGGGTTCGCGCGGAGCTGCGCCCACTCGTCCGCGCGTTGCGTGGGTCTAGCTGCAGTCCCTCCGAAGTTGGCCACGTAGAAGCCGACCCGTCCCGCTTCGAACTCCGTTTTCTCCTCCCATGCGTCGACAAGAGCTCTTTGTTTTTCCGACAGATTGCTTGTCTCGATGATGGGCACCCGTTTCCAGGGTCTCCGCGACGACAACACTCTCGGCATGTAGGAGTCATGTGCTGCCGCAACTGCGGCTCCCGCACCTCCCTGGGACTCAGCCTCGTCAGCGGAGGCAGCCGAGGACGCGACGGTGCTGTCGCCATCTTGCGTCCGCTGGTCGTCGTCATCATCCGCAACTGCGGCTTCCTCGTCTTTGCCTCCCTCCTCCTCCTCAGCGTTGTGGATGAACACCGTTCTGGCGAATCGAGGTCCACGGTCCATACTCCCTGAGGATGCGCTCGGGCGCGCGGGCGGCCACATGCTTGCGTCTTCGCGTGCGCCACCTCGAGCCACGGTGGCTACGGAAATGGATCGTGAATGGGCATGGGGTCGGATGGAGGGAGGAGACAAAGAGGATTCGAGGAGTGGCAGAAGGAGGGCGAGGACTCAAAGGAACCGAAAGAACAACAAATGGACTGGCGGAGAAGCAGAAGGAGGGCGACGATTGCAAGGGACTGTGAAAGGATTATTTTCACAGCAGCAGGAAGACCGCAACTGCGGTTTTGCCTCATCTCCTGCCCGCGCGGGAGCCGCTTGGAAAAACAACTTCCCTCTGGACTTCCTGTGGGTCCGCAACTGCGGCCTGCATCACGCTAGGGCTGGGATTACCAGCGCCATTTGCCCTCCCAGGGTTCTCACTGTTTCCGAATGCACGAACTGCGACAGCGCCGAACGGTTCCCAGACGCCGCGTCGTTCGCGACTTTTTGCAGCCACCCAGCAAACGTGAGCGGCCATTGCTCCTTGTGCTGCTTGCACATCTCCTCGTCCCAATGCGTCTTGAACCATGCCCACTCCCCCCTCTGCTCGTCTGAGAGGACGCCTTTTCCGCGAGCCAGGCGATCCAGAGCTGCCATCCTGTTTTTCTTGATCTTGAACTCCTCGGGATTCCACTGCGCTAGGGCGTGTTTGTTAGCCAAAGCCGTTTCCACCGCAACTGCGGCCTCCTTCTTTGCCCTCAAGGCGGCCTCGGCCTCTCGAATCTGCTTCTTGAGATCGTGCAACGCCTTCGTCCTGTCGTTCGCTTCCAGAGCCAGGCGCCGCTTTTTCGCCACCACTGCGGCTTCGTGGTCTCGCTGGGCAGTCAACGCTCGTAGGACCTCGTTGTCCTCCCGCGCCAGCTCTCTCAACCGCTTCTTTTGTTTGTGTCGTTGCTGTCGGCAATCCTGCGCTAGTTTCTCCATGCCCACTTGGCGCAGCATATCTTCCGCCTCGCGGAGCGTTTCTGCCAAGGACGTCGCCACTGCCACCTGCTCGGCCGCCTCTGCGTCGACCACGCAGTCCATGGATACCGAGGATCCTTGAGGCCCAGGTGCCGCAACTGCGGCATCGCACTGTTCCGCAAGAGCCTCGGCCCACGAGGCCTCCTCTTGCTCTTCGTCCTCCTCGTGCTCCTCGTGCACCTCCTCCTCCTCCTCCTCCCCGCCCTCCTCATCGCCCTCCTCGTGGCCTGGCTCCTGGCCTAGCGCTTCGTCGCCGAGCTTCTCCAACACGGAATCTGTGGCGTCGTGTTTCTCGTATTCGTGTATGAGACGCAGCACGTCATTGTAGGACCATTTCAAACGTTTCTGCTCGCATTCTTCCCTCACCTCCGCGACTGCGGTGTCCACTTTTGCTCGCAGCCCCCCTGCTTCCCAGAGTTCCGCCGCCTCTCGGCAAATCTCGAGATCTCCTGACTTGTCGAAGGGCGCTCGAATTCCCACTTTCAGGAAACCTTTCGCGGCGTCCAAGTGCAACTGCACATCCTCCAACACTGACAGCATCAAGTCGGCGCAATCGGAACGCCGCAACTGCGGCACGTGCTTCCCCAACGCCATTTGCTGCACCAGCGCTTTGGTCTCGAGGGCAATGTACCGGCGCTTCACGTGCTGGTTCAAGTCCGTGTCCACGGGCTGCGCAACTGCGGTCGTCCCCCCGCCGTGAATGATCAGCACGTAGCCGCGCTGCCAGGCGAGTCTCCGCACAGCGTCTGCTTTGTGCGGGGAATGGTCGTCGGCCATGAGGATGCGCCACTTTCCCCGCAACTGCGGGTCGTCGGGCCAGGCCCGCAAGTGCCGCTGCAAGAATGATACAACGTCGTCTGCGCGGTAGGACCCCTTCTCGGACGTCGCCGTGCTCACCCAAGACGGATAGCCGCGACTGCGGGCATGTGCGGCCAAGCCCTCAGCGATGACAGATCCCCCCTTGAACATTAGCTCCGCCGGCGGTGGTCCGCAACTGCGGATGTCCTCCGCGTCGCTCGACACCGTCAGGTTCGCTGTCCACCGAGCCCTGCTGTCGTCATGCGCCTCGACAAGCGGGACAATGCCACCCTTCACAGCCAAGGTCGGCTTCGAGGCCGACGACGACTCGTTGTGGTGAAAGGGCGACTGGTCCCAGTTCAGGATGTGCGGGTCGTACCCCAGAAGCTCCTCAGCAGCTGCGCGGACCCTGGCCACGTTCAAGATCATAGTCTCAAAACGAGATTGGAGCAACCATTTTGGCACCTTGTACTTGCGGTTCGGCTTCTTCATGCTCAGGCCGTAGGAGCGCCGCCACTTCACCCACCACCGAGGCCGCAACTGCGGCACCATCGGTTTGCCTCCCCGCTTCATTGTCTCCACGCAGTAGTCCGCGACGAGTTGCTTCGCCTTCGTAACCAGCAGGGATTGGGAGAACCTGGCCAACATCTTGGGCCTCTCCTCCGCAACTGCGGTTCGCTTGGCCACCGCCTTCCAGTCCACGGAGTACCTCATGTGGGACCACCACTCGTACAGAGCGGCTTCCAGCCATGGAGCCTTGTTCGGGCGCCCTTGGTTGCCCCGCGCGCGGCGTCGGCCATGCACGCCCGCCGTGCCATGTCCACCTTGTGTGCGCCAGTTTTGAAACCACTTGGAGACGGCCTGGCGCTGCTGGACGACCCCCATGCCCTTCGGCCACGTGAACCGCCCGCAAAAAGACGCGATTGAATTCCGTGGCAGAACGCCCTCGCCCATCCAACCACAACTGCGTGCGTGCGCCTCCAGTTCTTTGCAAACCAGTTCGCGGTCTCTGAGCATGTGCGGGCACACGCGCCGCTTCTGTTCCGCAACTTCGGGTTTTGGGCGTGCGCTGGCCAGTGCGTGCGCCCTGATCTGCTCCTCCTGCAACGCCTCGGGCATAGCCTCAGCCATGGCAAGCAATATACCCATGTCCTGCACGCCCGTCTGCCACTCTAACGCCGCCATGAGAGCGGGGCGTGGCGCGCTCGCCTCTCTCGGCGCCTCTGCTGGTTCGCCCTCGCCCTCGGAGTCGTGCAGGACCATGGGTCCAGCAGGGCCGCTGGCCCCGCAACTGCGGTACGCCCGCACCTCCTCCAAGGTTAGTTCCTGCGTGACAACGAGCATGTCGTGCAACCACGGTTCGTCCCAGCGGCGCACCCCGAAATCGTACAGTTCCTCCCGAAGCCATTTGCGCGTCTCGGCATTTTGCGGTTTCTGCAACATCATCGCCATAAGGTCAATGCCGCAGTTTCCATCGCAAACAGTCCCTAGGACCCATTGTCCCAGAGGACCGTAGAACCTGTTCAACGCGTCCGCCCCCTCAGAGCACACGCCACCCACCGCAACTGCGGCCACCCAGTGGCGCACCTCATGGAGAGGGTTCTCGGGAGTCACGGGCCTGAGTTCCACCGTTGTCCATTCCCCGAACAGATCCTCAGCAGCGGCGAGTACGCACGCCACGCCGTCGACGGCGCATGGCTCAGTGCACTTCTCCTTTGCCCAAGGCATGTAGAAGTCAAGGAGGTCCTTGCGGTTCTCGCCTTCCCACACGTAAGGTCGACGCCCGAACCGCAAGGCAAACAGCATGAAAGCTGAATACCCTATGTAGGAATTCTCGGACAGAATCTGCCTCAGGAGAGCCATCACGACGTCAGGCACCGTCGCCGCCACTGCGGCCTGGATCTTTGGCGCGTCTTCCACAGGTACACCTTTCTCTGGCGCCAGGGGTGGCGCCGCGACTCGTGGCCGCAAGGCGTCGCCAACAGGCGCCGCAACTCGTGCTGCAGCCTTTGGGTCTGGGCACGGGAAGAATGCGACCTGCGTCTTCGACCAGTTCTCTGGCAGCGGCCGCGCTGGTGGCAAGCGTGCTGGAAGTGGTGTGTCTTTGTCCGCTTCCACTCCCTCAGGAGCTTCAACCGCAACTGCGGTCTCCTGCGCAGCAGGCGGGTCTGGTGTTGCGTGCACTTGAGCTGGAGGAGCTGGGGGGACTGCTGCTGCGGGTGCTTCGGGCACAGGGGCTGCTGGAGGTTTGGGTTCTGCGGGTGCTTCTGGTGCTGGAGCTGCGTGTCCTTCTTGCGCAGGAGCTGCGAGTTCTGCTGGTGTTGCTGGTGCTATGTGTGCAGGGGCCGAGGGAGCCGCAACTGCGGTGCCGCCTGGAGCCGCAACTGCGGGGGGTGGCGTCGCGCCCGGTCGCCAAGCAGACGGCCGCAAATGAAAGCGAGGCGGCTCAACAAGGCCGTACTGCGACGCGGGCCACTTCGCTAGGCACGGAAAATCCGCACATGCGTGCACCTTTATCTTCTTGGGGCACGGAACGCCGCTACTGCGGCCCAAGATGTTGGCGAGCCCAGTGGTGCCATACTTCGTTTTCCTCGGTGCGCAGCCGCTGTCGTAATGGAGCCACTCCACCTCGAAATGCTCGCCGTCCTCCTCGCCATGCCATGTCCGCCCCACGGGAACATCCATGAGCGGTCGCGTGGCGAACGACTCGGGCCGGGCACACGGCTGCGGGCTACAGAACTAGGAAGAGGGAGGGGAGGAGGGAGGAGCAACTGAAGACGATGCGGAGGGGCGAAGAAGGAGGTACTTTTCAACAACGCCCGCGCGGAAGCCCCAATCATCGCGCGCACAGGGTTTCGATGCTTCACTCCATGCTTCTCTAAGAAAAACGCTCGCCCACACAAGTTGGCGCACTAAGGCGTGCACCCGTGGAACACCCTAAACCTTCCGCCTGCCTCCTCACACCGCCTCGCCCTCCGCGTGTTCACGCGCACCCAGCCACCCCGCAACTGCGGGCACTCAGTAGCCCCACCGCAACTGCGGCCCATACGGCTTCGGGCCTCAGTCGAACAGACTGGGGATTTGGAGCTCGAGGTAATCCAGAGCCGCTTGCTTGCGCTGGTGCTGCGTCATGCCCTCCCACTCGTAGTCGTAGCCCTTCACCGACTGCGCCGACTGCCACTTCTTCTTTGTAAGTTTCTTCACATCCATCTCGATCCTTTTGCCCTTGTTGGCACACTCTCGCGTGATGGTCGCGACCCAAGCGCCCTTGAAGTCCCAAACGACGGTGAAGCCAGAGCCGCTCCCCTGCGCCACGAGGGGGTCGACCTCCTTTTGCTTCGCCGGCGGGGTGGCAGGGTCAACCGCCGTTGCCCAGTCCCTGTCCGCCACTGCGGCCTCGTCCTTGTCGCCGTCGCCGATGTCGGGGACACCGCCGAGGCTCACGTCGTCCACGATCATGTCGATCAGCCACCCAAGGTCTGCAGCGTCCAGCCACAACGTCCTCCGCTTGAAGCTGGCCACCCGCACGTTTCGAACGGCCGTGTCGTGCGGAAACTTCATGGGGCTCTTTGCGGGCATCTGTACAGAGTGCACAGTTGCTATGGCCGACTCCACGGCCTCGCCCCTGGGCAGGCCAGTAGCCGCCGAACGCGTTCCAGTCTTCTGCTTCTTGGCGCTGGTCGGGGTCGCTGCCTGCTTCTTCGTGGCGTCCGTGGAGCTGACCAGGGACGACATGGGGTCATCTGCTTCGTGCCCCGCGTCGCCGTCGCTCTCATCGTCCGCAACTGCGGCGCCGCCCTGCTTCGCGACTTCTTTCTTCAGCGCGTCCCAGGCCTTGGAGGCCTTCAAGGCCCCTGCGGTCGGTTTACCTTTGGCGCACACCTTGAGCAGCCAAGGCTTTTGCATGTTCACGTGCACGAAAGTTATCTCTCCGAGGGGCCATGCGTGGAGCACCTTGACATCCTTTTCGGGGACGGGGGTGGTCTGCGCAAGCCAACCTCCACGGATGCACAAGACCTTCTCAACGCACACAGGGCTCCATTCGCTCGAAGTCGGCATGTGTGCTACTGCGCTGGACACAGCCGCAACTGCGGGCAAGGCGGGGGCGCGGGCAGTGGGGCCGCGCGCGGTTGAGCCAGATGGCGAGCTGAACGCCTCCCTGGAGGGCCTCCCTCGGTCCCTGCGATCCTCGCGCCTCCCTGGAGGGCCTCCGCCCTCAGGGTGCTTCAAAGCAGTGCCGGGGCACTGCTTTGAAGCATTTTTGGGTTCAAAGCAGTGCCGCGGCACTGCTTTGAAGCACCCGGGTGCTTCAAAGCAGTGCCGCGGCACTGCTTTGAAGCCAAAAATGCTTCAAAGCAGTGCCGCGGCACTGCTTTGAAGCACCCTGAGGGCGGAGGCCCTCCAGGGCCTCCGCCCTCAGCCCAGGGCCCTCCAGGCCCTCCAGGGCCTCCAGGGAGGCCCTCCAGGGCCTCCAGGGAGGCCCTCCAGGGCCTCCAGGGCCCTCCAGGCCCTCCAGGGCGGACGCCCTCCAGGGCCTCCAGGGAGGGAGGGAGGGAGTGAGGAAATGAGTAGTTTCGGCTTCCAGCTTGGGAGGAAGGGGAGAAAGGAGGAGGAGAGAGGGAGGAAGTGGAGGAAGGGCGAGGGAGGAGAGGGAGAAGGGAGGGAGGAGGTCCGTTTCGAACCTCCGTGCTCGATCGTCAGCGGTCCGCTACTGCGGCATCAGCTAACAGAAGCAGTGACACTGCAAACTACACGAGCGCTCCGCAACAGCGGTCACGCGTGCGCCCCCCCCTTCGGCCTGTTGCCCGCAACTGCGGTCACGCGAGCAAGCCGCCCTGACTGCCGCCACTGCGGCTTCTGAATTACTTAGAGCGACATCTTCCCGCTTTCGTCGAACCCTTTCTTCGATTTCTTCGGCGCGGGCTGGCCCGAAGGCTTCCCTTTGGCCCTCTTGGCCGCGTCCGTCTTCCACGTCTCCTCGGCCGCCTTCTTCTTCGGTGCGGTTTTGGGTCTCGCCTCCCACAGGAGCTCTTCTCCTTTCTTCACGGCCGTGGTATTCACCAGCACAGGGACATTCACGGCGAGCACGACCCCGCCTGTCCCAGGCACGCACACCGCCAATTCTTTCGTCTCCAGCTCCATGTTGATGCGCGCAACTGCGCTTTCATTACGGCTGTTTCTCTGCTGGATCTCCTGTTCCGTGACTCTGTTGACTGCCCAGAAGACGTGCATTGTCTCTTGCGCATCCCACTTCCATGCTCTCAACCGCACATCGTGGTCAGCCACGTCGGCGGGCGTCTTGTCCGCAGGCGGCTTGAACTCGGGGTGCAAGTAGAAGGTCGTGGGCGTGGCCCCATTTGGATCTCCTTTCACCCAGACTTGCACGGCCACCCTCTCGGGGTGCGTGCTTGCGGCGTGCACCTTGGATGCCTTTGGGACGCACGGCCACAACTCGATGCATTTTTCGTCGTTTGCAGCGGTTGCCTTGACGGTGCGTTTCTCTGTGTCAGCGTCTTGCAACACCTCTACTTGCGCTTCCGCAACTGCGGACATGTGGCGCGCCCAAAGGCACAGCAACACTGCGCTGACCAAAGCAGGCTCCCGCCCCAGCTCCTTCGCTGCCGCTGAACGCCTCCATTCGGCGATTGGCAAAGGGAAGGATCCGCGTGGAATGGCCGTCGTGTCCCTGCTGCGCTGGTGGTTCGTTGGTAATTGCGTCGTGGGGTCAAAGGAAATGACCGTCGGCATCAACTCGTGCTCCTCTGCGGAAGCCTTTGTCTTCCCCGCCACTGCGGGCTCATTCGGTTCTGGGCGCGGCAACGCGTTGAAATCGAACCAATCGGGCTTCCCGCCTCGGACTCCCACTTCGCCGAGGGCCTTCTCAAGGGCGTCCCGATTGGACTTCGGCTCCACCTTCCCCGTGGCCTCCGCGCAAGCGCGGAGGAGCGCCTGACGATGTCCTGGATACTTCGTTCCTTGAAGCTGGTGTCCTTCAGGTACTGTATGAAGCCGTCTGCGGTCAGTATGCACAGGTTCGCCTTGAACTCGATCGCCTTCTCAGGGCCCATGCCGTCGATGGCCTTGCTCAGCGTGAACAAGTACAAACGGAGAGCCGAGTTCATGTCGACGAGGAATTCTCGGAACTCCTTCTTCTTCCACGATTGTTCTGGGTCAGGGCACCACACAGGAGTGTCAACGCCCCTCTTCCTCGTAGGCGCGTTCCTGTAGCATCGCATCACCACGGCAACCTTGACCCACGGCACGTCGTCGGGAAGCTCGCTGGCTGCCCCGAAGGCACCGAGCCGAAGGGCCCTTCTCCTGGAGTTCACGTAGACCTCGCAGAACTGGAGCAGCAAGGGGATGAACTGCGCTTTCGTGCTCCCGAGCCCAACAACGAACGAGAACAGCTCAATGAAGTCTGGGTCCTGAACGACTCGATCGAGTTCGTGCATGACGGAGAGCTTGACCTTGTCAAAGGCAACCTGATCCGCAACTGCGGCGTGCAGCTCCGCGTCAACAGCCTTGCACAGAACACGGAGCGCGGTGAGTTCAGTCGTTCGCAACGCAAAATCGGCTCCTTTATTGAGGGACTGGCTGATGAGCGAAGCACCAGTGGGTTCCTCGTCCATGATTTTCCAGCTAAGCACTTCCATGAGCATACCCCCCTGCACGAGTTTCTTAGCGACAGGGTCATGTTCCGCCACTGCGGCCATGTCGAGATTGCCGTCCTTATCGAGCACGCGCTTCAGCCTCGCGCTCTCGTCCTCCGTGAACTCCATGCCTTGGGGGATGGGCCACTTGGCTCCCAGGGCGCACGCCCGCAACACGAGGCACAAGTGGGAGTGCGAACACGTCCCATACGCAACGTCTGTTCCGCAACTGCGGTCGAAGCACGCAGCGAGGTGGCCGGTCGCTTTTTCCAGATTGTACTCTGTGTACGTCTGGAACGTCGGGTCCTCCTTTTTTCTCAGCACCAGCTCTTGTGCTGGGTACATCTGAACGCAGACACCTTCGTGGTCAGCTTCGGCTTGCGTGAATCCAGCCAGGAAGATTTTCACAGCGAGTTCCCGAACCCTTTCCTGCTGAGGGTAGTGCCCGCCTCGGTTGCCCGTGTGCGGGGCGAGCATGAGCACAGGGAGGCGCACCTTGTCCCCTGTCCTGAATCTAGACCTCAAGGCGTTGGCCCTCTGAAAGATCCCTTGCGTTCCGCCTGGAACTGCGGCTGTCTCGTCCGCCACTGCGGCTTTCTTGTCCGCCACTGCGGCATTATCTGTGCCGACGCTGTCGTTCATATCTGTGCCGACGCTGTCCGCCACTGCGGCCCAAAGCTCCGTTATGGCGGACTATGGCACGACGTCCGTCGCTCAGGGTGGAGGCGTGTGTGCCAGGAGCCCAACGACCTGCTGAGCCGAATGCCTGCGGACGACTGAAGGCCCAGTTTTAATCCAAAATATCGGGCGAGAGCTTGGGGGGGGTGCAGGCTGGAGGAGGGAGGGGGGTGCAAGCTGGAGGAGGACGAGGAGGGGAAGGGGAAGGAGAGCTAGGACGGAGGTGGCGGGGGGATGCGGCCTGGAGGAGGACGAGGAGGGAGGAGGGAGGAGGGAGGAGGGAGGAGGGAGGAGGGAGGAGGGACGACGACGACGACGACTGCTGACGACAGACGACAGACTTGACGACGACGACGACCGACGACGACTGCTGACGACAGACGACAGACGCGACGACGACGACGGCAGCGACGACGACGAGGACGGACGACGACGATGATGATGACCCAGCGCGCGCACACTTATTGCAAACTGCGGCTTCGCAACCGCGTGCTCTCCTATTATACGCAACCGCAACTGCGGCTTCGCAACCGCAACCCCGCAACTGCGGGCTATCCTACACCGCAACCGCAACACCGCAACTGCGGGCTATCCTACACAGGGATGCACTACGCAGGCAGCAGGCGCCCAGTAGTACCGAGCTCTGTTCCGCAACTGCGGCTCCTCGGTCTTGCCGCACTCACCGCTCGTCCGCAACTGCGGCAGATCGCGCCTCTTCGTGCTTCCGCTAGCTCGCCCGACTCTGGCGTCCGTGGCCGACGAAGACGACGTTTTGGTGGATGCCCTCGCACCAGTGCGTGCTGAAGGTCTTCTCGTTGAGCTCCTTCTGATTGACCTTGCCGATTGGGGGCAGCGCTGCCAAGCCGAGCTTTCTTCTGACTCCGCTACTGCGGTCAGGGTCATCCTCCCACTTGGGCATGTACTTCGCTGGAACCCAGCGCCGAGAGATGATGGAGTCGCTTGTTCGATGCATCCAATCAGGGAGCCACAGGGGATCGTTCTTCGACGGCCTCCCTGCAAAATCAATGTTGTAGTCCGCAATGCGCACGTCGCACGGGCCAATGGGGAGGACGTAATTCGGATGCATGACGCGTGTGCCCTTCACAATGCCTCCGAACAGGGCGGGTCCAGACCTGAACACCACCCCCACCGGGCAGGTGCAGCTGGCTCCGCAACTGCGGCCCAATGCTGCGAGCTGCTCAGGCGGGATGTCAAACAGGCCGCACAAGAACCGCACATCATTTTTATGGATGGCAGCAACCGCGTCCTTGAAGAAAGCTGGATGCCACGCTTGTTGTTCTGTTTGCGTGATCTTGTGTTGGAGACGTTCGGTGACTGCGTGTCTGGACACGACGGCAAAACGGATCACCGCGGCAGGTTTCATCTCGGAGCCCTTCAGGCGAAAGCTCAGGATCGTGACGGCGTGGGTGGCCCCATGAACATGACCCGCAACTGCGGTCTCTGCGATGATGTGCGGGCGCACGAGCACCAGGCCCGTCTCTCTGAACAGGGGAACCGTCGTCCAGTAAGGCTCCTCGGAGGCGTTTTTCATATTGACAGCGTTGTCGATGGCACTCCTGAGTCCAACGCGAACGTCGTAGCTGCAAGCGCCTTCGACGTTCCCCGTGCGGACCAGCTCGGGGTCCCATACGACGAAGACGACCGCCGCAGTTTGGTGCAAGATGCACCTGAAGACATCTTCCTTTGTTGCCACCTTCGTGATGACCACCACGTTGAACACCAAAGCGATGGTGGACGGAACCCGATTGCCGTCTGCTGTGCGAAGGAATCCTTCGTTCCACTTGGGGCGTTCCCCAAAGTAGTTTATCCCTGGAGGGGACCTGGTCCGCTGCTTCTTCCGCGGTGCTCCCGCATCTTCCCGCATCTGCGGTTCCGACGGAGGCCCCGCGCGACCCCGCGACTGCGGTTCTGACAGCGGCGAGTCTTCCGTGGGAGGCGGCCTTTTCCTCGGCCGCGAATCGGCCGAGGCGGTTGTCTCGGCGGCTTTCTCCTGGGAGGCGGCCTCGTCTTCGGGTTGGGCGCCTCGTTTGGAATCGGCTGCGAGCAGCACGGCCGAGGGCGCGCTGCTCCCAGATGAGCCGCGCGCGGCACCTGGCTCGCCGGCCACCCCCGCAACTGCGGTCTCGGTGGCGGCTCCCGTCACTGCTGGTTGGTCCTGCTGCTTCGTCGGCGTCTGCGCCCGAGGCCCCCATTTTGCCTTGGGGGTCAAGTGCGCCCTGCGCAACTGCGCCTCTTCGCGCCTCCCACCAGCAGAGCTCCACTCGCAGCGCTTATCGGCGGCGGCGGCCGATATTCCCGCGAGGAGCTAGACGACTGCGGGGAGGCCTCGCGCGGCGGTCGCTCGGGGCTTCCGCAACTGCGGTCCTCCGTCGGCTCCGCGACTGCGGCATCCGCGGCAGCCCCTTGCAGGCCGAGCCTTTCCCGCAGTTGCTGCTTCAGCTCGGCGAACCGCTTGTCGACCTCGGCTTTGCGACCTGGGTCCATGGCGTGGCCGCGCGCGGCCCCCGTCCGACGGGGGAGCTGCGGCCGGCTTGGGAGAGGAAGGACAACGAGGGAGACGGCGGGGATGAGGACGAGGAAGGCGAAGAGGAGGATGGAGAGGACGCGACGGAAGAGGATGGCGCGAAGAGCTCAGACGAGGGTGAAAGGAGCAAGGGGACTGCGACGAGGATGACGGGCAAGAAACGGAGGAGGAGGAATCAACAAAGTCCGCAACTGCGGCCCTCGGGGGGGGAAAGCGACGAGGACGACGGGAAATGACTCGGCCAACGGAGGCGGGCTACGGCCAACGGAAGGAACTGCGACGAGGAGGAAAGGCGGAGGGAGGAGACTGCGACGAGGACGACGGGGAAGGGGATACGAGGACGACGAACAACTGCGGATCCATCTGTTTAAGTACCTGTCTCCGCAACTGCGGCCGCGCTAATTAACGTCACGAGTGCTTCAACGGAGGTGATGCGCGCCCGAAGCACCTAATTACAGCGGTCAGTCGTTGGAGCGCCGCAACTGCGGCCAAGCTGTATGAAGTCGCTAGAAGGCAGCGCCGCAACTGCGGCCGAAAGCGCGCATAGTGAGTCAAACGAGCGCGGCGTCACGCGATCGGTTTCCGCAACTGCGGTTCCATGGCTGCGCAATCCCGCAACTGCGGTG
>CAUYUJ010011300.1:17500-23614 GCA_963575745.1 Prorocentrum cordatum | reverse complement strand
TCCTCCTCCTCCTCCTACTCCTTCGAGCCTCGGAACGCTTGACGGTCCGCGCAGAATTCTTGGATCGGCGCTGGGGACCTCCCTCCCGGGCGTACGAAGCACGCCAGTCAGGGGCGACGCAGGGGGCGCTGGCCTTGCGGCGATCCACGAAATCCGAGTGTATCTGAACATTCTTTTTTGGGGGGGTGGGAGGTAAATCCTGGAGATCCAACGCATGAAAGAAATCAAGACGGACGTGTTTCGCAATGCTGGGCCCCTGGGAATGGGTCGAGACTTCTGGGGACAATGTATTGAAAAAATCACGACGTCGGATCTCTGGGATTGGGTCGCTCCGGTGATCTGCTGATCCGGCTGGCTGATCGAGCCGATTCAAATGTCCGGTGATCCGGCTTGCTGATCCAATGATCTGGCCAACTGATTTAATCATCCGCGTTGATCGGGCCGGTTCCCAGAGGCCGGCAGGATCTGAATTTAAGAGCGTCGAAAAAGAGCGCGCTCCATGTTAAGGGGGGGACTCAGATGGGGACGCAGCCGAGAAGCTTGCGCAATGTATGGGGCCGAACTTGAACGATCTGGTTGGCCATGATCTCTACACGTCGGGCGACTTGAAGCGCGGGATCGCGGTAACTGTCTGGTGATCTGGTGATCCGGTGACCCAATTAAACAAAAAACTCTAGTCCAAATGCATGCCTGAATCCGCGTAGACTTTCTAAAGCTTTTGTATCACTCCGCATGGGAGCCGTGGTCTGGCGGCACTCAAACCTCTGGTCGGTGCGCAAGAGGGTAGCAAGAGCGGGCGTCGGCAAACTCCACAACGTGTTTTCTTCCCAAATGGCTGCACGCACCTCAGACGATCAGAACACGGAAAATACATGAACCTACGTTCTCGCTCTGTCTGGCTGGACGGCTTCCTGTCTCGAAGATGGCAGCTCACTCACCGTAGGCCCGGAAGATAAATTCATCACCGCCAAGGTCCATTTGATACTGCATGAACGCGCTCCACGCTTTTTCTATTCGTTTGCCATTTTCGTCAACGACCTGCACAGCCTCATAAGTGCTATTGCCCCAAGCCATAACTGATCCTCTTCTCCAAACGACAGAATCAGTGAACTCTGGATGGCTGTGTAAAAGCGTCATATCAAACAACTTTGAAAAAAAGAACAGGTTGTAACCAGGAAGCCAGCCGCCAAAGTCGCAGAAATTCTGAATTGTGGCGTATGTGGGGTTCACGCTGGAATCAAAAGTGAAAATGTACCGTATGTCATTCACTGCGTACACAAAAGCGAGGAGCCTTGAGCGGAGCGACCAAACACGGTCACCAGAAACCCGGATGCACAGCTTCTTGTCGCTGTCGAGTCTACCACTGCTGCAGTTCTTTCCGCCGTCGGTGACCCTATCAGCATTTGGCCCGCCAAAAGAGATGAGGGCAGATGATTTACCCTGGTCTGTGAGCCAGAAGATGCCGCGCAACTGCTCGGGCAACGGCGAAGCGCCCACAATTAACGGCACCTCTGCGTCGAGCTCGGCAAGACTGATGGACCTCAAGGGCGCCATTCCCTCGAACGGGTGCTTGTATTGTGGGTCGCCTGGGGAGCCCGCTATCAGGCCAGCCACCAACCATATCGCAATGATAACAAAAGGCGCACAGGCCAGAGCCACGCAGCAACAGCCGGCACACTTCAGAGCGCGGGAGTGCCGCCGGAAGCACGTCTCCTCCGCCTCGTCCTCTCGAGGCCTCCCAGATGGGGTCGGAGCAGGTGGGGTCGGAGGATCGCGCTGCATCGCCGATGCATCGGCGACGTCGGCGCGAAGAAAATCGGCTCCGCACCGGCGATCAAATGGCGCTGCGGTGCGAGCCTCCGACCCCGTCCGCTCCGACCCCGTCCGGGAGGCCTCGACTCGACTGCACGCAAAGAGCGACCTTGGGTAAAGGAGACCTCCTGTGCGCGGCTTCCTGGGGCCGCGGGGGGACCGAGCACAAGCGCGCAAGACACCAAGACCGCATCGCGTCCTGCGATCGGGGGGCCCCGATGGGCCCGCACCGCAGGCCACGCCGGCGAAAGGTCGCTCTCACGTGCAGTCTGATGTTGCTCCCATCGCACTAAAGGGCCACATCACAAAAACAATTCCGAGCACCCAGAAGAAAAGTATCGACGCATTGTCGAACGAGTGTCGCCTCCCAGGGCCAGACACGCCAAAGCGCGAAAATGTCGGTACGTTCCTGGTGCTCCGAATCCTTCCTGGTGCTCGAGGCTAGAAGTAGGTTGGAACCTCACCATAAGTGCAGCCGATGGATCCTCCTCGGCCCCGCTGGAGGCATTCAGGACGAACGGCGTGTAGGCCCGCGAGATCGGCATGCCCGCCCTCGCGGCGCGCGCCTCCGGCGGCGCCCCCCGCCGCGAGAGGACGCGCGCCGCGGCGACGCCCCGCCCGGGGAGCGGGCCCCCGCCGAGCCGCGCCCCCTTGGGGGGGGGGGCGGGCGGGCGCCGGGCGGGCCGCGGAGCCCCGCGCGCCGCCTCGCCCCAGCTTCCCTCGCCGAGCTTGGGCTGGCGCCGCGCGCCTCCTCCTCCCCCTCCTCCCCCTCCTCCTCCTCCTCCTCCTCCTCCTCCTCTCCTCCTCCTCCTCCTCCTCCTCCCTCTCCCTTACCCTCCCCCTCCTCCTCCTCCTCCTTCTCCTCCTCCTCCTCCTCCTCCTCCTCCTCCTCCTCCTCGACCACAAGAGGCCTTCCACAAGAAACCCAGCCCTGAGACCCCAGGACGTGCATGGACTCTTGGGGCTGGAACGTCGCGCTCTCCATAGCAGGACCATGGACATCGAAACCCAAGAAACCCATGGAACCCTGGAGGCAGGCAGGGTGTTTCTTGGCACGGGTCTCCACTGTATGCGGGAGGGAAGAAAAAGGCTTCTTGGCTCCCCTGTGCGCGCCGCCAGATCGGGGCCCCAAAAACGTGTGGTGACGCTCCGCGCGGTGACCTCGGAGTCCCCCGACGACCTTACCGCGCGGTAAGTCACCGCGCGTTTTTGGAACATCGCAAGCCCTGGCCGCCTGAGATGTCCTCGGAGAACGACCCTGGTGCCGAAACCGTGCGGCGACCCCGAACCCGCACCGACTCACCACGCGGTGTGGTTCTCGCCGTCTGGCTTTCGGAACGATTCCTCTTGCACCCCCGGAGCGCCCTCGACGAGGCGCAGCTGCGCAGCTGCTGGGACCCATCCCACGGCTCGAAGACCTCGAACTCTTGAACACGTAAAAGATCCAGACGAACACGCCCAGACCCCCTCGAAGATTCCCCACCGGCTCACCGCGCGGCGTGGTCATACCACACCGGCTGGGGGGGCCCCCGGTTGGCCCCGGCGCCCGCGAGGCCAGGACGAGGCCAGCGGCGGGGGCGAGGGCTCGAACCGCAGGTGGGGGGGCTTTGGGCCGAAGTGGCGGCGGGACCTCCACCAATTCATGCTCGTGGCATCCTGGCCATCGCTCGGACGTCCATTTCCTGTGCTTTTTTTTCGGTTTCGTGCGTGGTTTGTTTCGCGAAATGATCACGGATGCTCCTCGATGGTCCTCGCCGAAGGAAAAATGCACACGTCCGAGCGATGCCAAGCATCTGCTCTCGTGTCAGGGGCGAGAGGGGATCAAAGTGAAGATCAGAGTGAGGGGGTCGAGCGGTCACTCGCTGTCCCTGGGTGCGTGCGTGGCTGAAGCGGGGCTCCGCGGTGTGGATTGCTGTTGCGCTGTTGTTACAAGTGTTGTTGTTGGTGTTGCTGGTTGTTGGAATTATTGTTGCTGCTGCTGTTGCTGTAACTGTTGTTGTTGTCGTTGTTGGTGTTGCTGCTGTTGCTGTTGAACTCTCGCTACTGAACAATATTTCTTGTTGACCACCCTTTTGGTGACCATTGTGCTTTTTCAATTGCAGTGCTTCCCCTGGGGCTCACACCCTGTTCTGCATCAGGGAAGGTCACTCGGCTCAAACTGTGTTGTTGTGGTCCCCGGATTACAACAACACCCGGCCCCCGCCTGAGACTTCCTCACAATGTAGCCAGGACCCCCGCTCCCGCCTGAGACTTCCTCGCGTTTAACTCAGGAGTCGCGCTCTCGCTTGGGACCGCATTTGAATAGATTCAGGAATCGCTGCTTCGGCGCTCTACGGTCGCGCTCTCGCTGGAGACTTGCTTGCCATTTGCTTAAGGATCGCGCTCTTGCGTTGGAATTCCCCACGATGTACTCAAGCGCCGCGCTCCCGACACTCAGGAACCCAGGCGTCTTGCTCACGCTCAAGACTCCCTCGCAGCTTGCTTAGGACTCGGGATCTCGCTGCCCTTCGTGGCCACGTTGCAGCCCTTCGTGGCCCCCTCGCTGCCCTGTGTGGACCCATTGCAGCCCTTCGTGGCCCCCTCGCTGCCCTTCGTGGCAACGTTGCAACCCTTCGTGGCCCCCTCGCTGCCCTTCGTGGCAACGTTGCAACCTTTCGTAGCCCCCTCGCTGCCCTTCGTGGTCCCGGCGCAGCCCCCCGCGCTGCCCTTCGTGGCCCGGTGTCCGTCGGTGTCCCGTCGGTGTGCCATCGGTGTCCCGTGGATGTCCTGTCTGTGTCCCGTTGGTGTCTCGCCGTCGCTGTCCTGTCGGTGTCCCGTTGGTGTGTTCTGTCGGCGTCCTGTAATGAAACCGATTTGGAGGTCGATAGGGAGAGCGGTAGTGAGATCGATAATGAGATCGATTGAGAGATCAATCAGGTGAGACGCTAGTTCCGTCCCAGCTCCCACACAACCTCCCTATCACCCGAAGAGTAGTCGTACTCGTACACGCATATATTCAGCCATACGCAACCATGCGTACATACATGCATACGTGCATGCATAAATACATACACACATACATACATACATACATACATACATACATACATACATACATACATACATACACATACCTGCCAACCTACCTACCTACATACACACATGCATGTATGAGCATACGTAAATACATAAAGGCATGCATACACAAATCCATCCCTCCATCAATCCAGCCAACCATCCATCCATCCACCCACCCACCGATCCATCCATACATACACACGTTCAGACTTACATACTTACACACATATATGCAAGCATGCATACATAACTGCATGCATGCATGCATGCATACATACATACATGCATGTGTTTATTCATCCAGTCAAACATACATGCACACACATACGTGCACACATATGATTTTATGTGTGCGCATATATTTATATGTATATAACATACATACATACATACATACATACATACATACATACGTACGTACGTACGTACGTACGCACGCACGCACGCACGCACGTACATACATACATACATACATACATACATACATACATACATACATACATACATACATACATACATACATACATACATACATACATACATACATACATGCATACATACATACATACATACATACATACATACATACATACATACATACATACATACATACATACATACATACATACATATATATATATATATATATATATCGGAGGTTGGGGGGGTGAGATCGCAGTGAAACGAAAACCCCCCACTGGGAAATCGGTTTCGGTTTCGTGTTCGTGTCGCGCGTGCGGGCGATGCGAAGCTGCGCATGCTCCTCCTGTAGCTAGGCCGAAGTAAGAGCGAAAGTCCGTTGCCCAGCAGCCGGTGGCTGGGACTGCGCCCGCGGTGTCCCGACGGTGTCCCGTGGTGTCCCGTGGTGTCCCGTCCGCCGGTGGCTGGGACTGGGCCCTCGGTGTCCCGGCGGTGTCCCGTGGTGTCCCGTGGTGTCCCGTGATGTCCCGTTGGGTGAGATCGATTGCGAGATCGATAGTGAGATCGATACTGAGATCGATGTGGTGCCCCGAGGTGTCCCGTGGTGTCCCGTTGAGTGAGATCGATTGTGAGATCGATAGTGAGATCGACAGGTGTCCCGTGGTGTTCGGTGGTGTCCCGTTGAGTGAGATCGATAGTGAGATCGATACTGAGATCGATGTGGTGCCCCGAGGTGTCCCGTTGTGTCCCGTGGTGTCCCGCTGAGTGAGATCGATAATGAGATCGATAGTGAGATCGACAGGTGTCCCGAGGTGTTCCATGGTG
>CAUYUJ010011300.1:0-12500 GCA_963575745.1 Prorocentrum cordatum | reverse complement strand
CGGGCCTCTCGCTCGGGCGCCCACTCCCCCGAGCCTGTTTCGACCTCGTGCGTCTACGGCGGGGGCCCGTCCACAAGAAGCCTCCCACCGGAAAGCCAACCACGAGACCCCAGGGCGCCAATTTTTTTTTGTGTGTGTGGGGGGGGGAATATCGCGCCCCTTTGAAGGGGCCCCAGGACACACAAAGAAATACACACAAATAGCAGGATTCCCCATATTTTCCAACATTTGTTCTGGGTTTTTCTTCTTCCCCCCCCCCTTCCCATATGTTCCCATATGTTCCTGGAAGTCGACGATTCATTGTGTCTGTGTGTTTCCTTCCCTCCTGACCCTTGCATCGCAAAACCTTCGAGACCCAGGAAGCCCAGGGCACCCTGGAGGCGAGCAGGGTGTTGCTCGGCCTGGGCCTCCACTGTATGAGATGCGGCACGGGGCTCCTCCGTGGCCCTCGCGCCGAGAAGAAACGCGCACACGAACGCGCGACGCCAACCGCCTCGCTCTCGGCAGGTTCGCTGCCAAGGCCTTGCTCGGCGCCTCTGCCCCGCCTGCTCGAGCCGAGCGGCCAGGGTTAGGTCGGGCGTGTCCTGCTACAGGCGGATCCTGGACGAAAGTGAAGCAGTCGAAGACATGCTAACAACTAGTCAGCCATAGTCAACACGATCGTCCCCTACTATTTTTGACTATGTTTGGATATTCCTCCTGCAAAGGGACAGGCGAGATTTAAGGCCAGGGACGCGCCTCTCGGCCAGGCCCGCGGTGCGGGCCTGGGGGCCTGCCGGCGTCCTGAGGTATCCAGACGGCAGAGGGAGACCCCTCGTCGTCGTCGGGCAGCGAGCCGCTCGCCGAAGCGGGTTCGTACCACGGCCGCGTGGTGTCTGCGCTCGTCTTTGGGGCGCCGCTTGCTGGGGGGGGCGATGATGTGGGGGGGGCAGCGCGGGCTGCAGAAAAGGGCCCCTGAGGGCCCCTGAGCAGGCCTTTTGGAGCCCCTATGGGTGCCTTTACGGCCCGAGGACTGCATCTGTCTCCCCCCAGATTTGCCGCCCCCCACTCAGCGGCGCCCACTTCTTGCTGAGAGGCGTCCTTCCCGGAAGACAGCGGATCCGCGGGCGGGAGGGGATCACGACGGAGGGGGAGGAGGGGGAGAGGACGGGGCTCAGTGTCAGGCGGGGGCCGCCAAGCCCCGGGGGCCTCTAGAAGGGAAACTCCCCAAGACTTGTTTCGGCTGCACGCAAGACTCTAAGAGTGACCCTGGGCAAAAAGTGACCATTGGTGCGCGGACTAAGGGGTCGCAAGGTGGCCATATCAAAGCGCACAAGCAGCCACTATCGCATCGCGCTCAGCGATCGCGGGGACACCGACGAGTCCGCACTAAAGGCCATTCCGACGAAGGGTCACTCTTGCATGTCGTCGATTCTTATCAGTTGGCCCACGGAACTTCCAGCCTTTTCCGGTTCTGGCGGGCGGCCGCCTGTTCTGTGCGCTTCTTCTGCGTCGGACCTTTGCTCTCGCGCATCTGATACCGCCGCCTTGCAACGTCTCGCCGATGTTACTCGCTGTCGGCAACTCCAGACAGGACAAGGGAGAAAAAGGAGGGGGAGACGAAGGCACAGCACCGCCCGAAAAGGTGTACCGAGCGGAGGACGACGACAACAACAGCGACCTCATACTCTCCCTTCTCCTTTCTCCGCCTCCTCCTGCTCCCTCATGCTTCCCTCTGCTCCTTCGTTCTCCTCCTCCTCCTCCTTCTCCTCTTTCTCCTCCTCGTCGTCCTCGTCCTCCTCTTCCTGCTTCCTACTCCTTCCTCCTGCCCCTCCTCCCCCCGCCTGACTCCTCCCTCTTCCCCCTCCCTCACCTCCTTCTGTTCACTCCAGCTCCCTGCTGCGCCCTCCTCCTTCCTGCTTATCCTCCTCCTCCGCCCCGGCCAACGGCGACAACCAACACTGACCTTCGTCCCCTTAATTTACCGTCTAAACAGGGAAGAGAACGAGAAGCAGCAGCAGCGGCAGCAGCAGCAGGCGAGGGCAGAAGAGGACAACGACGAGAACGACGACCTCCCCCTTTGACCCTTCCCCTCTGATCCTCCTCTCCTCCCGCCTAATTGCCCTCCTCCTGCTGCTCCCCCTCCTCCGCCTCCTCCTCCTCGCGACGTTCTTCCTCCCCCCCGCCTCCTTCACCTGCCCTCTTCCTCCAGCTGCTGCTCCTCTCCTCCTCCTCCTCCTGCCTTCCGCTTCCCTCCCCCCTCCCCCCTCCACTCCTCAGCCTCGTGAAGCTGGGTGCCAGCACAGAGGCTCAAAGATATGGAACATAGACATATATATATAATGTATGTAGATGTATGCACATGGAGACACACAAACTGCTCACCCGCTGGTAATGTGACACCACGCGTACGCACTAACTGCACACATCGTTGCAGGGAAAGCCCGTCCGTTTAAGAGACAAACACACACACACACACACACACACACACACACACACACACACACACACACACACACACACACACACACACACACACACACATTCACACACACACTCACACACACACACACATTCACACACACCACACACACATACACACACACGCACACACGAAGGACGAGAAAGGACGGAGACAGAGGAGGTTGATGAGGAGGAGGAGGAAGAGGAGGCGGAGGAGGAGGAGAGGGGGAAAAGGAGGAGGAGGAGGAGGACGACGAGGAGGAGGAGAAGGGGAGGAGGAGGAGGAAGAGGAGGAGGAGGAGGAGGCGGAGGTGCAAGGCGACGCCAATTATACCACGTTGATCGTGGCCGGCCCCGTCCTGCCTGGGCCTGGGGTGCGTGGCTGGCGTGCTCCGAGGCCGCAAGGCCGCCGGCTCACGGAGGTCCGCTGCCCAGAGCTGCTCAGCACGAGGTCCGCAGACTTCGTGGCGACTCTATCCGTGATTGGCGACCTACCAGATTGCCCCAGCCCAGCCCGAAGACCCACATTGCGGGTTTGGGGGGAGTCACGAGCTCAACACGTGTTCTAGTCTTTTGCCTGGATATTCGTTATCCCTGCAATATGTCCCGATGGTGTCCCATAGTCAATGGGCTAAACAGAAGACATGGGCAAGAAAAGAGAATGCCGTTAAACATGCAACATATATAACACTGAAGGGAGGAGGCCGGCCCGCCGGCCGACGCGCTCAACACGTGTTTCCCCATGCTCCACGACCCCCCCGAATGAGGGCAAATTGGGGCATTCGGGTTGGGCTAGGGTGGCCTGGTGGGTGGTGAACGGTAGACAACGCACATCGAGCTTGGGCCGACTGAGCACAAGAAAGATGCATGAAAGGAAGAAGAACACACACACCAACATGTACATCATGATGTTCAAAAACATGACAGGATGGGGTGCCGGGGGGTGCTACCATATACATATATATACACATATTTTATATACAAGTGGCACGTGTGTGCCCAGGCTCATATAACAAGCTGAAGGGGCGTTTGAAGCAGGAGTGACATGCAACAGCGAAGTCGCACTCGAGCGCAAGTGGGGTTGCCACACCTTGCGATGTGTGTACCAGGGCCCCCCAGGAAGCCTCAGGAGGCCCGACTTGGATACCAGAAGAGGCTCCAGGAGGCCCCAGGATTGTGAGTGTTGTGTGTGTGATGTGTGCTTTGTGTGGTGCGTGCTTTTTGCGTGTTGTCGTGTGTTGTGTGTGTATGTTATGTTTGTCTAGCGTGTGATGTGTTGGGCGTGATTTGTGTCTCTGTGTGTGCATGTAGTTCTGAAGCCCCAGGAGGCCCCAGGAGGCCCCAGGCGGCCTCAGCAGGCCCAGGAGAACTCCAGGAGGCTCCGAGGCGGGGTCTGGGGTACCAGAAGGTCCAGAAAGCCCCAGGAGGCCCCAGGAGGTTCCAGGAGGCCCCCAGGAGGCTCCGAGGAGGGGTCTGGGGCTCGATTTTGGGAGGATGTCTCAGGCGAAACCGCCATTCTCTGAGAATCGGAGTCAAAATCATTGAAATTACCTTGTGTTTTTGAAGGTTTTATGATAACATGTTGGAAATCCTATGTGTTTTTGGACCCTGACGTCACGATCTGCGTGAGGGGTGCCTTCGATTTTCAGAATTTCGAGGATGTCCCGAGCGAAACGGCCAGAAAAATCGCGAACGACGGACGCATTAATCGCCTCTGAGCTCTACTCCCTCGGAGAGGTGCGTATGAGAATATATATATATATATATATATATATATACTAGAACCACGCGCGCGCTTCGCGCGCGCTTAGGTTCTAGTTTGCTCCGAAAACGGTGTTCGCAAGCACGGGTCCGATTCCGTGGCGATTCGCGGGAAATCTACGTCCGAAAATGACGTGTTGCCAGAGGCAGGTCCGCGGATGCTTTAATGCAACGTGTCCAGTGTATCCAACGATTGCATACTTGTTACATATGCTACATATTGTATTGTTCTGCAATATTATGCCCCCCCCCCCTTGGAGCCGCGCCACATCGTCGGACCAAATCTGGAGGGCCTCATTCTGGGCCTCAAAACATAGAAAGACCTATGGAAAATCAACAATTTCGGCCTCTTGGGCCTCTTGGGACTCCAAGAGGGCCTCAAGATGGCCGACGATGGCCCCAAGACAGCCCAAGACGGCCTCAAGACGGCCCAAAATGGCCCCAAGAGGGCCCATGAGGCTCCCAAGAAGATCCACGAGAGCACTCAAACCCGAACAATCTTTCCATGACACCCTCACCCTTAGACCCGAACTTTGAGACCGAAGACCCGAGCCCAGAAATCTCGGGGCTGGATAGACCTCACTTTAGTAAACCTCCCCTCAGTGACATGCACCGGGGGCCGCCCCTCCGAACGTTGCCCCGTGCCCCCAGCTCGCTCCTCCGACTCTCGCCCCAACAATCTCGAATGGGACTGGGCCGACGTGGACCCGAAGCCGGAGCGCCCTCGCCCGGCGGAACCAGGCCCGCCAGTCCTGTACGTGTCGAATCACACGCTGGTGGGGAGCGGCCAGTGGCTTCGCTGCACCACCTGCGGCAGGTCGGCCAAGGCCCCAGGCCCGCGTCGTCGCCTCTGGCATTCCCACTTCCAGCCCAGGCCGTGAGAGCTCGCTCGCCGGCGGGATAGAAGCGCGGCCATAACGAGCGGCAACTCGTCCACGGCGGCAGCAGCGGCCATGGCAGTAGTGACAGCCGCGATGGGGGCCACTGTCATGGGCCACGCCAGCGGCGGGCAAGAAGCGCCACACCATGAGATGAAGCACAGGGTGGAGCAGCATCACGGATACTGCGTGTGCGTGGTGTGGAGGGCATTCCAAGGTGTGCGTGCGGCTCCTGGCTCGGGAGCGCTGCGGCCCGCTGGAGCCCCGCGGCAAGAGCGAGGGATGACGCGCGTCGCTGGCCACGGGATCGCATACGTGGAGGTTTGCACCCGAAGATGGGCAATGCCCTGGGGCGCTTAGCCTCTCCCGCCTGCGGGAGCGGAGTGGCGGAGAGATAATAGTCTGGTCTGCGCGCCTCTCCCCTCCACCCTCAGGGCCCTCAGGGGCGTGCGCGTGCCGAGGGGCGGCACGAGCGTGGATTGGCCTCTCGATTCGGTCGGCGAGTCTAGCGAATTACAAAAAAGTCCCTCCCCCCCTCCCCCCATGCATCCAAGTTGGGGAAGAGAGCCCCAAGGTGGGGTTGAGAGCTCTAGGCCAGCTTCAAGCCACGGGCTGCGCGACCCCCATCCTCCAGGATGGGGTCGTGAGCTTCGGGATGTGGTCATGAGCTCCACGACAATGAGGACGATCGAGGATCGACGACGACGATCGACGATCGAATAACCTGTGAGCTTACAAGAAATGGGAACAATCGCCTCAAAATCTGCTCACATATTGCCCACACCGATTGGCCACACCGACTAGCTTGGCCAAGCTGAAGCCCACCGATTGGCCGCATAGGCGCTGCCAAAAAAAGCAGGTAGCGGCGGTGGCTCGCCGTAGGCGTATTCGATAATGCGAAAGCCACGGCGAGAATGATTGTTAAGTCTTTGCGATCGTTGTACGCCGACGCACACACATATATCACTTACAGTAATGGTTACCTACTGCATCGCGACTGCGACGCAGAACAACGGAGCGGATCACGACTGTGAGGAGCAACCACAATGACGCCCTTCCCTCCTCCGTCCTCCGACCTCCTCCCACCTCCCTCCCCCTACCGCCAACCTCCTCCTACCTTCTCCTACCTCATCCTATCTTCTCAAACCCACCTCTCGTCCTCCATCTTTGCCTCCACTCCTCCCTCCATGCATCCCTCCCTCCTGCCATGCCGCTTCCCTATGCATCGCCTCCTTCCCCAACGCATCCCTCCCTTACTGGAGGTATCGAGGAGCACGGAGAAGGAGAACGAGGGAAATAAGAACGATGGCCAGGAGCACGAGGGAGGGGTGGCGCAGAGGGAGGATGAGGACCCTCCCCCCTGCCTCCCCGAGGCCACGGGTGGTGTACCAGTGGGCCACGGGTGCACCCGAGAAGCGACTTCGAGTGTACCCGGGGCACGTCACTAATCGACGTGCAAAAAATGCTGAATGTATCCGGCAAAACAGACGTCGATTAGCGAAACCGACGAATGAGTGCACCGGTGCACTCCGAAAGCGGTGGCAGAGTGTACCGGTGAACTCGGAACCCGGTTCCGAGTGCACTGGTGCGCTCTGCCACCGGTGACGGGTGCACCAGTGGAATCGGATGTCGCCCGATGGGCCGGTGGTGCCATTGACGCCCCGAGCCTGCGGCGGTGGTGCCAAATCCTCAAACAACCTCGACGCTCCCAAATGGGCGAAAGCCCAGTGAGAATCATAAGCACCACCGTCGGCACGACCATTGGGGCCCCAAGAGGAGCCCCGAGAGAAGCTCAAGATGGCCCCAAGAGAGCCCCAAGACGCCTCAGTGATCATGGTGCCCTCTTGGGGCCCTCTGGGGGTCCTCTCGGGACTCCCCGATAGGGCTCCAAGACGGCCCATGAGGCCCTAAGAGTGCCCATGGGGGGCGGCCTGAGAGGAGCCCCGAGAGGGGCCTAAGATTGCCCCAAGAGGGCCCCAAGACGCCTCCATGATCATGGAGCCTTCATGGGGCCCTCTGGGGGACCCTCTCGGGACTCCCCGATAGGGCTCCAAGAGGGCACACGAGGCCTCGAGTGCAGAAGGGGCCCTCCCTCTAAGGCGCGCGTCTCCTCCCTCCCTCCTTTCTCCTCCCTCTGCAGCCCCCAGGGGCTTTCGTGCCCCTTCAAGACGGGCGGGTGGCGGGGCCGATGGGTCGCAGGCGGGTCGCCAAGCGGGCGTCGCAGGCGCCGCGCCCATCCGCCCGCGCCCTAACTCTTATCCGCAGTTGCAGGGTGCTACGTATACCTGGCGACTGCTTCTCCCCAGCCCGAGCTCCACACCACTGCTTGGGGCACTACCGCCTCTCAGGGACTTCCCAATCGCCGCGAGCACTCAAGATGATGGCAACTCCGACGCAAGAAAGGTTGGCCGAGTGCGCGAGGCGGTTGGATATTGGCAGGGACACAAGTTTAGCGGGCCAAACGACAGAATGAGCCAGCCAACGCGGACTGGGCGACAACTGAAACACCCAGAAATCCCATGGGCGACATTACCGATTGCCACAAGCGCTACTGGCTGGCGAATGTACTCACGATCTGCTCACATAGGCAACTGCTCGAAGTTCCCCCGAAACGCATCGCCGACGGCCCCTGTGGCAGCGGGCCTCCAGACCCCGCTCAATCAAGGCATAAGGGTCGTAGTAAGGGAAGGAACCGTGCGAAACTAGGGCGCCCGTGTGTTTCAATGCCGTACACTGAACGTGCCAGATCGGCGATGCGATGGGGGGGTAGTAACAGGGCGAAGGAGGAGACAGATGATAACCACAATTGTAGACTTACGCCGTTCACTAACGAACGCTAGACCTATTGGCGCGCGATGCGCGTCGAGAGTAGCACAGTTGACATGCGTAACCCTCTTTAATGGGTAGTTCGTATTGTGCGCATGAGAATGCGATTGCCTGATGGGCCCCCCTATTCTGGCCACAGCCCTTCCACATCTTACTACAATTTGCTTGCACGCCCCCCTTGCCTCTGCGCCAGGCGGGACGAGCGCGGGCCTGCGTTCCACTTGCAAGAGATGTCCTAGCAACTGCAACGTCCATGTTTTGAATTTGATTTATTGCGCGTTTGCGCGCGACGCCTCGACGACCGCTGCAACCAGTACGACGCCAACGCACACGAGGCGCGACGGTGCGAACCCATGCAAGTTTGAAAAAAATAAATCAAGGTCCCAGGACAATTCCTCAATCGACTTGTCTGGGTGGGAGGTCTGTCCGGGCCCGAAAATCGAACCCGAACGCCTCAACATCTCAAATGAAGAGGCTCATCCCCGCTCCACCGTTTCCTCCTTCCTTCTGAATCCTTCCTTCTTCCACTTGCTCAAACTCCTCCTCCTCCTCCTCCTCCTCCTCCTCCTCCTCCTCCTCCTCCTCCTCCTCCTCCTCCTCCTCATCGCCCTCCTCCTCCCTCCTCCTCCTCCTCCTCCTCCTCCTCCTCCTCCTCTCCTCCTCCTTCTCCTCCTTCTCCCCCTCCTCCTCCTCCTCCTCCCCCTCCTCCTCCTCCTCCTTCTCCTCCTTCTCCTCCTCATCCCCGTCCCCCCCCTCCCCCTCCTCGTCCTCCCCATCCCCCTCCAATGCGCCGGGCCGGGCATGGTATGGAAACTGCCTTCGCCGACTCTCTGCCGCCTTGCCTCTTGGGGCCTCTTTGGGGCCTCTTAGGCACCTCTTGGAAGCCTCTTGGGGGCCTCTTGGGGGCCTCTTGGGGCATCCTGGGGCCTTCTTGGGGCGGAAAGCTCGGATTCTCGGTTCGGGCTGCCCCTCTTGGGCCCTCTTGGGGTTGTCTTGGGGCCCTCTCGGGCCGTTTTGGGGGCCTCTTTGGCCGTCTTGGCGCCCTCTCGGGCCGTCTTGGGCGCCACTTGGGAACCTCTTGGGCCGTCTTGGGGCGGTCGTGGGGGTCTTTTCGACCGTCTTCAACGCCGTGAAGGCCGAAAACATACATCTGCTAAAAATATACACTTTCATATTGAAAATCAATGATGTTTGCCTCTTGGAGCCCTCTTGGGGCGCCTCCTCGAGGCCTCTTGGGGCGCCTCTTGGAAGCCTCTGGAGCCGTCTTGGTTTCCATTTTGGTTTCCCGGGGCGCTCTTGGGGGGCCTCTTGGAGGCCTCTTGGGGCGGTTTGATGGCCTCTTGTCCCTTCTGGAAGCGATCTTTGGCGGTCTTGAAGCGATCCTGGGCTTCTCTCGGCGCTCTTGGAGCCTTCTTTGGCGGACTGGGAGGCCCGGGGGCCGCCCGAGGAGCGTCCCGGGAAGCCTTCCTGGGCTGTCTTCGGGCTATCCTAGGGCGCCTCGTGGGGCTTTCGGACCGCTCCGACAGCCAAGGGAGCTGATATCCTAAAAATGTACGTTTTACGAAGGGAATGGGGCCATTTTGGTCTCCCGGGGCGCTCTTGGGGGGCCTCTTGGAAGCCTCTTGGGGCGGTTTGATGGCCTCTTGGCCCTTCTGGAAGCGATCTTTTGCGGTCTTGAAGCGATCCTGGGTTCTCTCGGCGCTCTTGGAGCCTTCTTGGGCGGACTGGGCAGCCCGGGGGCCGCCGGAGGAGCGTCCCGGGAGGCCCTCCTGGGCCGTCTTGGGGCTGTCCTCAGTCGTCCTGGAGCGTCCTTGGGCGCCTCGTGGGGCTTTCTGGCCGCTCCGACAGCTAAGGGAGCTGATATCGTAAAAATGTACGTTTTACGAGGGGAATGGGGCTATTTTGGTCTCCCGGGGCGCTCGTGGGGGGCCTCTTGAAGGCCTCTTGGGGCGGTTTGAGCGCCTCTTGACCCTTCTGGAAGCGATCTGTGGCGGTCTTGAAGCGATCCTGGGGTTCTCTCGGCGCTCCTGGAGCCCTCTTGGGCGGGCTGGAACGCGCGGGGGCCGCCGGAAGGGCGCCCCGGGAGAGGGCCGCACCCTATATACAAGGGAGGTTCCGGCCCGGGGCCCGGGGCCCGGGATCTCCCATATATGTGTATATATATATATATATACATACATACCCATATCGAACACGCGTGAATGAATATATAGATATACATGACCATGTTGCCAGCCAGGGAAATGCCAGGCAGGCCCAGAACGCCACACAAGCTGACCTGCACTGGGCAGCCTCGCGCAGAGAATCTTAGCCGAGCAACAACAGAACGACACCAAGAACTGCCTCCTCACAACTGCCCTGCGGCATCGGCTTCTCTCGGGTCGGACGAAAACGGTGGTGGTAAAAGAGGGGGGCTAGCGAACCAGCTCGCGCGACTGTTCCTGCCGGCGCCTCCTGGTGCCGAAGGCGTCCATGTGTCGTCGAAGAATGCGCCCGGCGGCGGGGCCGAAGCCAGCTGCGCGTAGCAGTTCTCATGCCCCCCCCTCTCCCTGACCCTCCGTTTTACTGTTCTTGAATACAACTCCTGTAGAGGGGCATGCCCGACTCAACGATACGTCGCCGATTGATCGGCGATAGGCCCCCGAAATAGCGAGAACGAGCGCTCCCGGGCGGGGTGGGCTCTCAGGCCGCTGCGGGCCATCCGGAGGCGCCTGGGGGGGTCGATCCGCTCTCCCTAATAGAGCCAGTCCCCCACCTGCCGGCGCCGCTGCCTGGACGAGGAGACAACTGCAGAAGCACAAGCTTGAAGGGGCCCTGGGACACACAAATAGATACACACGAATGACGGGATTCTCCACATATATCTGCATATATATATATATATATATATGTATAGTTTCCGATATTCTCTGGTTTTTTTGTCTTCCCCCCCACTTCCCATATGTTCCCATATTTTCGGAGGAATCGACTTTGAATCGTGTCTGCGTGTTTGTTTCTCCTCCTGAAAACTTTCAGTGCTCCACGCGGACATTTCGGGTCGGCGCTGGATACCCCCCCCCTATCGCGCGCCGGAGGCGCCGCCAGGAGGCCCCGGCGCAGACTCCCGACGCCCACGCGGACCTCCGCAGGCTCACCGTCGACTGCTCTTGCTCAGCGTGTGGCGTCGGCGACCCCAGCGGCACGCTGCGCCCTGCACACGGATAGCGTGTCGTTCCGCGCCCCGCGGGGCGGGAGGTCGGGAAACGTTCGGGACGCTGAAGCGCGGAGAACCGGAAGTGGATAGCGTGTCGCACCCAGGGGTGGTGGGCCAGAACCAGCGGTGAGGCACGCTGCTCAGGAGCTACCGACCCTACGTTCATGCCATCTCCTCATTCCTCCTCCCTCCTCCCTTCTTCCTCGTTGCTCCTTCCTCCGCCTCTCCTTCTTCTCTTCCTCCTCCTTCCTTCCCTTGTCCTTCCTCCTTCCCATTTCGTCCTTCGTCCTTCCTCCGTCCTCCTTCCTCCTTCCGCCTTCCTTCTCCATCCTCCTCCTCCCCCTCCTCCTCCTCCTCCTCCTCCTCCTCCTTCTCCTTCCTCCTCCTTCCTCATCCTCCTCCTCCTTCCTCATCCTCCTCCTTCTTCCTCATCCTCCTCGCCTCGTCCTCATCCTCCCTCCTCCCCCTCCTCCTCCTCCTCCTCCTCCTCCTCCTCCTCCTTCCTCCCTTCCTCGACCGACGGACGCCCGATCCTGTGGCCACAAGGCGCACCGGTGGCAGCACAACCAGGGAGCCCCTGACCGACCCCTGCGGAGCACGCTGGTGCGCCTCCGCGGCCTCCGCGGGCCGGGGCAGAGGAGGAAGAGAAGGAAGAAGGAGGAGGACAGAGAAGAAGGTACATCGCGCTTATGTAGGAGTAGGAGTAGGAGTAGGAGTAGGAGTAGGAGTAGGAGTCGGAGTAGGAGTAGGAGGAGGAGGTGGAGGAGGAGGAGAAGGAGGATGGGGAGGAGGAGGAGGAGGGAGGAAGAGGAGAACGGAGGAGGAAGATAAGGAGGAGGGAGGAGGAGAAGGAGAAGGAAGAAGGAGAAAGATGACAACGGAGGAGTAGGATGAGGAGGAGGAGGAGGCGGCGGAGGAGGAGGAAGTGCAGGAGGAGGATGAAGGAGAGGGGGAGAGGAGGAGGAGGAGGAGGAGGAGGAGGAGGAGGGAGGAGGAGGAGGAGGAGAAGAGGAGGAGGAGGCGGAGGAGCAGGAGGAGGAGGAGAAGGTAGAGCTAGAGCAGCGGTTCCGAGCAGGAGCGGAAGGAGGAGGAGGGGAGGAAGGAGGAGGGCAGGGTTGAGGGGGAGGAGGGGGGAGGAGGGGAGGAGAGAATGGAAGAGAAGTGGGAGAAGAGAAAGAAGATGAGAGAGAAGAAGAAGAAAAGAAAAAGGAAGGAAAAGAAGAGAAAAGAGAAAAGAGAGTAGAGAACAGAAGAGAGAAGGAGAGAAATGAAGAGGAAAGAGAAAGAGGAGGAGGGGAGAAGAGAGAGGAGGGAAAAAAAAGAGAAAGAAGAAGGAAGAGGAGTGAGGAGGAAGAGAACAGGAGGAGAAGTGGCCGAGGGGGGAGGCAGGAGGAGGAGGA
>CAUYUJ010011299.1:0-23615 GCA_963575745.1 Prorocentrum cordatum | reverse complement strand
TGCGCGCCGCCAGCCATCGTGTGCTTTTGATTTGATTTTTCGCCCCAAATCCTCCTGCAGGGGGACAGGCCCGACCTCCAGCCTGGCAGCCGCTGCCCGGGAATGCGTCGGGCGTTCGGTATTGGGGGGGGCGGTACCTGGGGGGTGGGGGGGCGTCGAAGGTTGCACGCAAGGGGCCCTGTATGGGCCCTCAACGAGCCCCTTGGTGAACGCTCGGGGGCCGCCGAGGGGAGGGGGGCGAAGCGCCCAGGTCGGCGGCGAGCGAGGGGGGGAAAGCGAGAGGAGGAAGAGGAGGAGGAGGAGGAGGAGGAGGAGGAGGAGGAGGAGGTCGAGGAGGAGGACCAATGGAAACCCAAGAGTCATCAACGATGTTGGAATTAACCCTACCTTCAAGCTCCCTCTCCATAGGCCACTACAACGGTTCATTTCGAGTGAGGGAACTGCCTCTTTGGAAGACAACAGTTTGAAGATCCTCAAGCGTACCAAACCATTGTTCTCGGGATTTCAACGCCGCGTATCAACCTGACTGCTGCGTCTTGACGATCCAGAATCGTGCCAGAAGGCCAGTTTTGGGACTTCAACAGCGAATCAACATACTTGTTTCGCCCGCATAATCCTGACTCCTTCCAAAACACAATTTCTGGTGCGCTGGTCATGGGAATCCGTGAAGCTCTTGCAATGTACAAAAAGAATGCGCGCGGCGCTAAGGCGAGAGCCACATTTCAAAAACGACCCATCCGTGAAACATTTGCAAATGTTCAAACATTGCAACACTTAAAAAAGTGTGCTCGGCGCTCAGGCGAGAGCCACATTTGGAAGAGGAACCGATCTCAATCCGTCAAGCTCTTGCAAATTAAAAACGGATGTGCGCGGCGCTAAAGCGAGAGCCACATTTTGAGAACGACCCGCCATCGATCCGTGAAGCTTTTGCAAATGTTTGAAGCGATTGTGCGCGGTGCTAAAGCAAGAGCCACATGTTGAAAACCACCCGCCCTCAAACCGTGAAGTTCTTGCACATTAAAACGAACGTGCGCGGCGCCAGGGCGAGAGCCACATTTTGAAAACGACCCGCCCTCCATCTGTGAAGCTGTTGTCACTGTTTAAGCTTCAAGGTCATAAATGGCGAGGAAGTCTCAGGCGAAACGTCCCGCCCGCCCTAAAAATTGGCCTCGGGGTGCGACAGGGAGGAGTTATTTATAAAAGGAAAGAATGGAGGAGGAGGAGGAGGAGGAGGAGGAGGAGGGGGAGGAGGGGGAGGAGGAGAAAGAGGAGGAGGAGGAGGAGGACGAAAAGGGGCGGGCCTTCTCAGAAGGCTCGGAGTCCCCCGGCCTTCTGAGAAGTTTTCTGAGCCTTCCCCGAAGGCACAGAACACCTTTCAGAAGGCGCGAGGGATTCTGAGAAGCCCCGCCGCTTTCTGAGAAGGCCTTCCCCTTCTCACTTCCCCCCCTCGCTCGCCTCCGATCTGTGTGTGTGTGTGTGTGTGTGTGTGTGTGTGTGCGCGGCATCCGGCCTGGCCTGTGCACACCCAGACACTTTCTCTATGCCTTGTCTCGGGGGTTCGTTCAGTGGGTAGTATCCCAAGGAGATGGCAGGGAGCATACCCAGCCGAGTGAGTACGCATATTTCCTTCTGAAGCGGGCTGTTTGTAGCGATTTGTCCCCACCCCCACCACCCCATTGGGAGCATTCCCAGCCGAGTGCTCACATTTCCTTCTGAAGCGGGCCGCTTTTAGCGATTTCTCCTCCAACCCCCACCTCTGCCCTGCCCCAAAGGGAGCATACCCAGTCGAGTACTCACATTTCCTTCTGAAGCGGGCCGCTTTTGGCGATTTTCCTCCAAGCCCTACCCCAAAGGGGGCATACCCAGCCGAGTACCCACATTTCCTTCTGAAGCGGGCCGCTTTTAGCGATTTCTCCTCCAACCCCCACCTCTGCCCTGCCCCAAAGGGAGCATACCCAGCCGAGTACTCACATTTCCTTCTGAAGTGGGCCGCTTTGGGCGATTTTCCTCCAAGCCCTACCCCAAAGGGGGCATACCCAGCCGAGTACCCACATTTCCTTCTGAAGCGGGCCGTTCTGGGCGATTTCCTCCAATTCCACCTCTGCCCTCCTCCAGCCCCAC
This sequence comes from Prorocentrum cordatum, assembly GCA_963575745.1. NCBI lineage: Eukaryota > Dinophyceae > Prorocentrales > Prorocentraceae > Prorocentrum > Prorocentrum cordatum. Next base: position 21,494 of record CAUYUJ010011299.1, on the reverse strand, counting down.
CTCTGCCCACCTCTTCGGGGGGACCTCATCTGTCAACAGGCATTGTGTTATCCGGGGTAGCTCTCTGAGGGCTGAGAGGTTTTCAGATTAGAAGCTGGCAGCACAGGGTAGACTGGCATCCTTTCTACGGCTCCCAGTCAGGCATCCCCGCAGAAACCTGCTTGAATTTGCAGCGTGTTCCTGGAGCGATTTCCTACTCGTTCCCAATACGCGCGCTGGAAGCCCTTGCGAAGCTCCTTCGAAGCGCTTCGGCGGCTTCTGCGAAGCTCTTATTCTGAAACCTGCACGCTTTCTAGGCATCCTTTCCGGCGTCCTTGCAAGCGTCTCCGATAAGCTCACCAGCCCCCCAGGCATGCTTTCAAGCTTCCTGGCAAGCATGTCTCACAAGCATTCAGGTTCCCGGATAGCTCGTAGACAGCTAATAGGGTTTCATACTAGGAGCCAGCCAGCCAGGGTAGCCCCGGGGTTCATTCCGGCTTCCGTCAAGAATCTTCGCAGCGACTTGCTTGTGCTGGCAGCGTGTCCTGGAAAGCCTTTTCCATCTGCTTCCCAGAACGTGTGCCCTGAAACTTCCCAGAAGCTCCTTCCCAAGGCTTCCAGAGCTCCTTCGGAGGGCCTCCCAGAAGATTCAGCCGCCTCGCCGTCTGGGTCTTGGATGCCACAAGACTGCTGGAGTTCGCAGCGCGTCCCCACAGGCGTTTTTCTTCGCAGTCCCTTCATGTGCGCCCCGAGCCTTTCCGCAGTTCCTTCGAAGAGCTTCCAGGGCTCCTGCGAAGCTCCTCCCTTGAGCTTGCGAGCTCCCCGGACATCCCTGCAAGCGTTCTTGCAAGCGTCTCCTGCAAAGTTCCACGCGTTCTGGACCGCCCCGCTGTCCGGGTCTTGTGTGCCGCACGTTCTCGCATCCGCCGTGGGCTCGACGTGGGAGTCGACTCGGATTCGACGTGGCTTCGGCGCGGATTTGCGGCTTCTACGTGCGTTCGGGGATTTGACGCGATTCGGGGTGCGATGGGACAGACGAGTTCCCCCGAAGGCGAAGCGCAAAAGCAGGTCCGCCACCCTCTCCCCAGCTCTCTCCTTCCTTCAGGCCCCAAGCGAGTTTCCGCAGCTTCCAGATCGGAGTGCGCCTAGTGTGCGCCTGCACCAGTCCAGGCCAGGCCCATCTTGGGCCCAGGCTCGACGCCAGCGCCCTCCTGGCAGGGCCTAGCAGGGCTGGACCTAAACGCTGTTTTGCTGGACTTTGGCCGTGTTTTGTTTTTCGTTTTGGCAGGGAGGTACAGGGAAACGGGAAGAGCAAGACGAACAACAAAACGAAACCAAAACGAAAAACAACGTTTAGGTCCAGCCCTCCTCTTGGCTGGGCCCAGCACGGGCCTGGCCAGAATCGGCGGACCGCCCGCCCGCCCAACCGGTCTTGCGAGAGAGCATTGGACGGCCTCCACCTCCTCCTCCTCCACCTCCTCCTCCTCCTCCTCCTCCTCCTCCTCCACCTCTTCCTCCTCCTCCTCCTCCTCCTCCTCCTCCTCCTCCTCCTCCTCCTCCCCACCCCACTGACTTCGCCTTGAGGAGCTCGACGCCGCGCATGTTTTTTTTTTGTTTACGCCCACGGGCCGCCTGGGCCCCCCAGGCCGCGCGGACCGCCCCTGCGCGAAAAAGGACGTCGCCGCCGTGGATGCAGATCCGCTGATCTGCCGTGCAGCCCTTGCCGGGAACACGGTCTGTGATACTATCCGGAGACCCGCCGCCTCCTCCCCCTCAACATCTTCCTCCCTCTCCTCCTCCCTCTCTTGTGCCTCCTCCTCCTCCTCCTCCTCCTCCTCGTCCTCCTCCTCTTCCTCCTCCTTCTCCTCCTCCTCCTCAACCTCCTCCTCCTCCTCCCTCTCTTGTGCCTCGTCCTCCTCCTCCTCCTCCTCCTCCTCCTCCTTGTGAATGGGCCTCTCATTCGATGTCTGTTCAGCCTTTGTTCGGGATGCGTCGGGGCTCTGATTCCTGGATCATCTTGCGGGGTTCTCCTCGACCGTCGGGCCAAAATGGGCTTGGCGCTCGCCCGGCAGAAAGGGCTTGACCTTGCCTCCCTCTCCTCCTCCTTCTCCTCCTCCCTCTCCTCCTCTTCCTCCTCCCTCTTCCTCGTCGTCCTCGTCGTCGTCGTCCTCCTCCTCCTCCTCCTTCTCCTTCATCTTCTCCTCCTGCTCTTGCTGCTCCTGCTGCTCCTCCTCCTTCTCCTCCTCCTCCTCCTCCTCCTCCTCCTCCTCCAAGAGTCTCTGGAGCAGCTTGCGTGAGACCCGGCTGAACCTTCCAGCACACGGTGCTGGAGGTTGCTCAAATCTTGCCAGGGGCTGTCAGAAGTAGGGGAGGGTGACTGACAAGAGGCAGCATAATCACTCCACAAAGAGAGCACCCCGACGCCCGACGTCATGTTTTTTCCATAACGCGGACCTCTGGAGGTCTCGACGGACAAAAACCTCGACCCACGGAAACGATCCAAACCCAGGAAACGGAAGCGCGAATCCCAGAGCGTAAAAAAGACGAGCACAGGACTCAGGGAACGCACGAGCCCAGGATTACGGGGCCCGTCGAACCCGAGAAGCACGGAGGGCGCCAGCCGTGGAAGTCAGGAGAGTTGGATGAGGCGGAGGAGGACGAGGAGGAGGAGAACGCTGCAGAGGAGGATGCGGAGAATGAGGGCGACGATGAGGCGGAGTAGGAAGAGGAGGAGGAGAAGGAGGAGGAGGAGGAGGAGGAGGAGGAGGAAGAGTAGGAGGAGGAGGAGGAGGAGGAGGAGGAGGAGGAGGAGGAGGCGGCGGCGGAGGCGGAGGAGGAGGAGGAGGAGGAGGACGAAAAAGGGAAGGCTAAAACGAGGAGGAAGAGGCAGTAAAGGGGAGGGGGGCCTGCTCTCCGCCTGTCTGTCTGTTCGTCGTCATCGCCGTTGTCCCTCATCGTAGCCGCCGTCGCCGCCGCCGCCGCCGTCGTCGTCGTCGTCGTCGTCGTCGTCGTCGTCGTCGTCGTCGTCGTCGCGTCGTCGTCGTCGTCGTCGTCGTCGTCGTCGTCGTTGTCGTCGTCGCGTCGTCGTCGTCGTCGTCGTCGTCGTCGTCGTCGTCGTCGTCGTCGTCGTTGTCGTCGTCGTCGTACCCGTCGTCCACTCGGACTCACACTCACACCCAGGCGCTCACAGGCAAACGCTCACAGCGGAAAGTGCTTGGGAACGAGATGCGCGTGTGAGGATCTCCGCGTCGAGTAGCTATTATCGGCGCCTTGGCATCAGAGTCCCTGCTCTGCCTCTGACTGGTTTGCGGGCTCGCCAGGGCCGCCCTTAGATTCCCCGCCACGTTCTGGGAGTGTCTGGCTAGACGGCTTGTCCAGAACATGGCGGTGCGGAGGGACAGGTCGGAGGGGCGGTGCGAGCCGCGTTTCCACGTGCGTCACGCCGTTCGCGGTGGGCGCTCTCCAGGGTGCGTGGTACTCTCTGCGTCCTCTTGCTTCTTCAGAGGGGCTGCGGCCGCGTGGAGGGACTGAAGAGGAGGAGGGGGTGAAGGAGGAGAAGGAGGCGATGGGGGGAAAGGATCACGAGGAGGAGCGCGAAGCGAAGGAAGACGACGTGGGGGACGAGGAGGACGAGGAGCAAGGGCGAGTGTTTCACGTGGACAAAAAGGAGGAGCATGGGGAAGAGGTGGATGCGCGAACGGAGGAAGACGAGGATGACGAGACGCACCGCGAGCAGTGGGAGCAGGTCGACAACGATTGGCGGGAGGAGGTCGTCGTGGCAGGCTGCTTCCCCCGTTGTCAAGTGACGAATAGGGCGGAATCTCATTTGATTCGGCACCCTTGGGTTGCTGCGTGATGAGCAGACTGGAAATATTGTCCGCCTCCAGCGTTGCCGCGCGGCGAGTCAAATGTAATGGTATCCGGTTGCCGCGCGATTCCGCCGCCACGCTCGGGCGTGCGCTGGCTACTGCTGCGTTGCCGCGTGATGAGCAAAGTGTAATCGTGTGTTTTCCGTTCCGCGCGTTGCCGCGCCGCGGGTGGAATGGAATTCTCTTCGTTAGTTTTCCAGGCGTTGCCGCGTGGCGGGCAGAGCTGAATACTATCGCTTCCGCCGCCCTGTGTTGCCGCGCGGCGACAGGGTGGGACTGCACGGTTCCCGCCCCCTGCGTTGCCGCGGGGGTGGAGTCGCGATTTGCCCGCCTCCTGCGATGCCGCGCGGCGAGCACAATAGAGTGCCGGCTTCGCGCCCTTCTCCCCTGTACACGGGCTTTTGCCAGGCGACGGGTCGAGTACATTGCAAAGAGCAAGAGCCAATCGTAGCGGAACGCCGCTAGAAAGGGGCTCGGCTTTTCCTTCTGGCTTCATGGGCTTACTTGGAAAAAAAGGGGCTTCGTTCCTTATTTATGGTTCCTTAGGTCAAGACCCTCACTGTAGATTCCCTCCGTTTCCCCAGCCCTGGCGTTGCCGCGCGGCGAGGTGCGCGGAGCCGCACCCGCTCCGCTCCCCCGCGTGGCCCCGCGGCGAACAGCACCGACTCGTGTGCTCGCTCGCCCCCCCCCCCCTCCGGGCGCTGCCGCGCGACGGGCCAGGCACGGTGCTCCTCGGCTGCTGCCCCGCCCTCGCTGCCGCGCGAGGAGTGCATCGAGATCGTATTTTGTCTACAGTGCCGTTTTTTAATACATGCTCCGCGTGCGGATCATGTCTTAATCACCCCAGTGCGACCCTACCTAGGAGTTGGAGCCCCTAGGAAAGCAGCATTAGTAGTAGCGGTAAACGCCGTCCTCCTCCTTCTCCTCATCGTGGTAGTTGCCTTTGCTTTTGCTTGTTGTTGCTTTTGCTTGGTTTTGCTTTTGCTTTGCCTTCGCACACACACGCATGTTTTTGCATTCGCTCACCTGGTGGGCTCTCTGATCGTACTGTTGCACATTGCTTTTGCTTTGCCTTTCCTTTGCTTTGCTTTTGCTTTTGCTTTGCTTTGCTTTGCGCTGCTAGTGCTTTGCTTTGCTCTTGCTGTTGTTGTTTTGCCTTTGCCTTTCTGCTATGCTATGCTATGCTATGCCATGCTGCACTATGCTATGCTATGCTATGCTATGCTATGCTATGCTATGCTATGCTGCGCTATGCTATGCTACGCTAGGCTGCGCTATGTTATGCTAGGCTATGGTATGCTATGCTATGCTGCGCTATGTTATGCTATGCTGTGCTATGCTGCGCGATGCTATGCTATGCTATGATATGCTATGCTATGATACGCTGCGCTATGCTATGCTATGTTGGGCTATGCTATGATATGCCGAGCTAAGCTAAGCTAAACTAAGCTAAACTAAGCTAAGCTAAGCTAAGCTACAGCTACGCGAAGCTAAGCTGAAGCTAAACTAAGCTAAGATGAAATAAGCTAAGCTAAGATGAGATAAGCAACGCTAAGCTAAGGGGACGTAACTGGAGGAACCGCGGGGCGGATACTGGGGGAACCGCCCGGGCCGGTTCCCACTGCCCGGCCCTTTAAGCCAAGAGAGTAAGAACCCTTCTAGGCAGAGCCTAGGTCGGGAAAAATGCAGGGATTTAGTACTAAAAGCAACGATGAGTTCATGCATTACTTTATTCATAAATTACTCTTGTATCAAAAACCTATATTTTAAAATCCCGTGTGTTAGAAACTGCCCTGTACCCCCCTTGCGTTGCCGCCCGACGAGCGCACTGGAATAGTCCTGCTGCGCCCCCCCCCCGCCCCGAGTCGCGGCCGCGTGACGGACACCGGGTCGACGGCTGGTGGCTTCCGAGGCATCCCAGGCATGCCGAACGGATTCCTCGGGATTCCTGCGGGCCTTCTGCGCGTGGGCATGCAGCTGAGTTCTGCCCCGCCGCGGGGCCCAATCCTCGACGCACGGACGGTGGGGAAACCAAAAGGTACCCATGCCGCCACTCCCCAGGCCTCTCCCGGGGCGCGTTCTGACCAGGATTCCTTCCCAGGAGGCCCAGATAAGAGAAAACGAGGGAAGGGCAGAGGTACCCAGACCCCCGACGTCGTGATTTTTCCACAACGTCGACCCCCAGAGGTGTGGACCCCTTCCCCGGGACCGGCTTTTCGTCCTGGGTCGTTTCTTGACGGCCCCGAGGCCTTACAAAAGGGCCCCCGGAGGCCGAAAGTACGGGAAACATTCCGTCGAGATGTCTTCGCAGCGCGAGGAGGTCTGGGTGCCTCTTCCTCCTCATGAGGCATGCCCTGACGCTGGCCCAGGGGCAACGATAGGGGGGGATTAGGCATGGGGGGGGATGCATCGACCCCCAATCTCCCACTGATCGCCGATAGGGGCCCGATAGCCCCCACCTGCCCGGGAGCGTGCGGATTCACCATCGGAGGCCCACCGCCGATCTGTCGGCGATGTGTCGCCGATTCCAGGTCGATGCTTCCCCCCCTATTCCTAATCCCCCCCTGTCGTTGCCCCTCGTTGGCCCCTTGGAGATCGGGCCGCCCCGGCGCGCCAGGGGGTGGCCCGCCCGTCCGGCCCGCGGGCCCGGCCGTGCCGGGCGCGGCGGGGGGGCTCACGAGCAGGCCCAGGGCCAGAATTGCAGGCGGGCGTGGCCCGCCTACTGCGCCGTGGCAGGAGTTCGTCACCCAGACATGCGACGTCCTGATTTTTTCAGGACGGCGCCCCTGGAAGTCCCGACCCCTTCCCCAGGGCCGGTTTTTCATCCCGAGTCGTTTTTTGGCGGACCCGAGGCCCGGCGAGGGCCCCCCCAGGACCGAAAATGGCCCAAACCAGCCCGTCCTGATTTTTTTCCGACGCCACCATGTCTGGGCACGTTTCAGGAAGGCTTGAAGATGGCATGGGTGTCGTGTCTCACTGCCGCGTGAGCGGGCGGGCAGAGTTTGGCCACTGTCCCGACTGCGCCGAGCTAGCCCCCCCCTTCCCCCCTAGAATCCTAGCGGACTGAGTCAAGAGCGGTCGGATCAAAGATCCGGGATTTTTCAAAGTGGGATTTCATTCTTTACTATAGTTGTATAGATCTAAAACGGTGCAGTTTCGAATCCCGACGTAAAGTCACACGGCTTTCGAAATCCCTCCGGGTGGCATTTGCCCTTGCTTGTGCAAGATGTTCGGATCTCAATTTATGACGAAACTTTTGTAACGCCGATGTATAGGGGGCCACATGCGAACTTTACCCCTACCACCCACGGTTTCTGAGGGGGAGGGTGGGGTTCACTTCGCGCGGGAGTGAAAAAGTAGGAGGAATATTCAAAAGTAGTGAGGCATATTCAAAGGATAGAATATGCCTCCGACAGGAGGACTGCTTCGAAAGTAGTAAATAGCCTGGGGACGATGTTTCGATGATTTTTCGACCATGTTTGAACATTTTTGGACTATGTTTTGTTTTTCTTCCAAAATCCGCCTGTAGGGGGACATGCCCGACCTAATGCCAGAAGGAGTCGTTCCACCCAGATTCCCCAGACCCACTCGAGCCTCGGGTCACGAGGAAACCTCGACGGGAGGTTTCTAGAGTTTCAGCTTCTGGGGGGCCCTTGCCGGTCCTCGGGGCCGTCAGAGGCGGCTCAAGGATGAAGAGTGGGTCCCGGGGAAGGGGTCGAGAACTCTGGCAGGTCACGTTCTGAATGAATCATGACGTCGGAGGTCAAGGTCCGGATGCGCCGTGCGATCTCGTACAGTCGGACGTAAGCCAGAATATCATCCTTCAAGAAAGCGAGACCTTCTGCCAGCCGAAATGAAGAGCATTCGAGGGTACCCACCCAGGATGCACGAGAACATCCAACAGACACGAAGAGTTAGGATACCCTTCCCGAAGCGACCTCGATCTTATACTTCAGTCCGACTGTAAGCAGGGCGGAATTTCCGTTTTACTGTTCAGGCTCTCTTGCCATCGGTTTCCGCCCCGCTTGGCCGTCGCTGTTGCCGCCATGCCTCTGGTCCGCCCTTTTTTTTGTTTTTCCTCTGCGGCTGGAATTTCCGCGCTGCTTCTTCGCATCGTTTGGGGTGCACTGCCGACGCAATTTTCAGCAGGATAATCAAACAAAGCATAGCGGATATGGAGTCAGGGCAGCACGTTCCGTAGGACGCTCGCAGAGCGTTCCGGATCCAGACCTGCTCGCGGCGTAGCAGCAATCACAATGGACGGTTTTTGCCCGTTTTCGGTCCAGGGGTCCCCTCCGGCCCCCCGTGACCGTGAGTTGGGATGAAAAACAGTGGCTCTGGGGAACAGGTCTGGACATCCGGGGACCTCGTATCCGCAAACATTTTCCTCGCGAAAGACCCAACCATATGCAGTCGTGAGTACCGCGTCGTGGGTGCCACCTTTTGTGGAGCTCTCCATGGGGCCACGAACCGTATGAGGGGTGTGCCAAAATGGTGCACATCCGGAGATCAGAGGCATGATGCTGACGATGGCGATGGCGATGGTGATGGCGATGATGATGCTGCTGATGATGCTGCTGATGATGATGCTGATGATCATGCTGCTGATGATGATGCTGATGATCATGCTGCTGCTGATGTTGATGATGATGATGATGATGATGATGATGATGATGATGATAATAATGGTAATGATGATGCTGCTGCTAATGATGGTGATGATCATGATGATGACGACGATGATGATGATGATGACGATGACGATGACGATGACGACGATGATGATGATGATGATGATGATGATGATGATGATGATGATGATATGATGATGATGATGATGATGATGATGATGATGATGATGGTGGTGGTGATGATGATGATGATGATGATGATGATGATGATGATGATGATGATGATGCTGAGGATGATGATGATGATGATGAGGAGGAGGAGGAGGACGAGGAGGAGGAGGACGAGGAGGAGGATTATGACGATGATGACGATGATGCTGCTGCTGCTGATGATGATGATGATGATGACCATGATACTGACGATGACGATGATGACGCGGAATGGGAGGAGGGACGAGGGGGAGGAGGAGTGAGTGGACGCGGGGCGCTGTCTCCTCAAAGCTAGGACCCAACACCACAAGATGGTCGGGAAGTATGGCATTGGATGTCTGGGGAGCGCTCCGGAATGCAAGTCGTGGGAGGTTGCATTCGGCCTCGGCGCTGGCATGTCCGTGGTCGACAGCTGGCCCAATCCGCCATAGTCCCACTTGATCCTCGGCAGGCCGGCCTAACTCCCAGTGAACCTGGGCTCCATCCTGGGCTCATCCGGCTCCTGGTCTTCTAATCCCGATCTTGTCCTGGTCGTGGCTTCGCCTCAGTGTTAAGTCGGGCACGTCGCTCCACAGGAGGAGTACTCAAAAATAGTCAAAAATAGTGGGGGGACGATTTTCAAGCAATTTTTACGATTTTGGGGCATTTTTTTGACCATTCTAGAATTTTCGTCCAAAATCCGCCTGTAAGAGGACATGCCCGACCTGACCTCGGCGGTCTGGTCACCCGCAAGGCTCGACCTTCCAGCGAGCGGGTGACACCGGCGAGCGGACTTTCAGACATTTCGCACCGCCGCCGCCGCCGCCGTCGCCACCATCTCCGCCGCCGTCTTTGCCGCCCGTCGCCGTCGCCGGCTCCGTCCTCATCCTCTCTGAGGTCCGACGGCGCGAAAACGCTGAGACATCGTGAAAACATCACGGCCAAAATCCTGGACTCAGTCTTTCTATGCGCCACTCTTCGAGCTGGGTTCAGCCGTGAGGGCCCTTTGGGCCCGACACCAGGCGACAAGGCGCCCGGCTCGAAGAAGCTGAGGCGCCAGGATCTCAGGTTAAGTCGGGCGTGTCCCTCTATAGGATGAGTCTTCGAGAATAGTCCAAAAATAATGATACTGAAGAAAAAACCCAATCAGGGCTACAGGGCTAGGAGGCTATAAGGCTATAGGGCTATTGAGCTATAGGGCTATAGAGCTATAGGGCTATAGGGCTATTGGGCTATAGGGTTACAGGGCTATAGGGCTATAGGGCACCCCTGGGAACCCAGGCACCCCCGGGCACGCCCGGGCACCCGGGCACCCGGGCACCCCCAGGCACCCGGGCACCCAGGCGTGCGGCGAAAATCGGCGGCAAACCTAACCTGACCAAATGAATCTGCTAGGACCCCTACAGATTGGGGAATATGGGGATGATTTTTTTAATTTTTCTGGCTGTTTTTGGATTTTTGTCCAAAATCCCCCTGGAGGGGGACATGCCCAACCTAAATCTCAGGGTTCCTCGCTGTTTTCGTTGCCCTCCTCGCCGCCGCTGCCGCCGCCGTCACTTCGCCCAGCCCGCGCCGCGGCGGGGCGCGGCGGCGCGGCGCCTCCTCGTCGTCCTCGTCGTCATCTTCCTCTTCCTCGTCGTCGTCGTCGTCGTCGTCGTCGTCGTCGTCGTCGTCGTCGTCGTCGTCGTCGTCATCGTGGTCGTCGTCGTCGTCGTCGTCGTCGTCGTCGTCGTCGTCGTCGTCGTCGTCATCATCATCATCATCATTAGCATCAGCATCAGCAGCAGCAGCAGCATCATCCTCGCCGTCGTGATCATCCTCGCCGTCGTCGTCGTTGTCATCCTCCTCCTCCTCCTCCTCCTCCTCCTCCTCCTCCTCGCCGTCGTCCTCGTCGTCGTCGTCGCCGTCGTCGTCGTCGTCGTCGCTGCCGCCGCCGTCACTTCCGCCCCGCCGCGGCGCCTCCCCGCGAGCAGCGCCGCGCGGCGCCGCGCCGCGGGGGCGGGGGGGGGGCGGTGCGGCGGGCTCTGCGGGCCGGGGGCCTTTGGGCTGGCGCGGGGGCAGGCTGGGTGCTGCTAGGAGCGGCCTTGGGCCCCAGCTCTCCTCCTCCTCCTCCTCCTCCTCCTCCTCCTCCGCCTCCTCCTCCTCCACCACCACCTCCTCCTCCTCCTCCTCCTCCTCCTCCTCCTCCAAGCTTCAGCCTAGCAAGTGTTGTTTCGTGCCTCTTTGGGCCCCGTGTGATGAGCCGACGATTTGCCGTGCGAGGGAGGCTCTCGCTGCGGTAGCCCCAGGGTGGGAAAATTTTAAAATCGTGGGCGCTGCGAAGTACCTCGGGGTTTGGCTCGGCCCTGAGGCCGACCTTCGGTCCCAGTGGAAAGCTCCTGGCCAGAAATGGTGGTCCCGGTGCCGAGAGATTGCATTGTCTCGGGCCCCCTCTGAGGCCTCCTGCCGTCTCTACCTTATGGTTGTCCTTCCGTGCCTCTCGTATGTTGCCAAGTTTTTTCCTCCTGACCCCCACCTCCTCTCCAAGGAAAGCTTGGCGCTGCACAAGCTGCTTCGCATTCCCCCAAATTCGTTTCGCATCGAGGAGCTCCTGGGGCTAGGTCGGTGGATGCCGTCGGCCGCGCCCTTGCCAGCAGAGCTTTCATGCATAGCCAACGCGTGGCGCGCGTGCCACACCACGTTCGGAGGATGGAGGGTCGTCGGTGAGCGGCTGAGGGCGGCGGCGGAGGATTTCGGAACGATTGTAGACCTGTGCGCCATGAGTGGTCGCCGTGGTTTTGGAAACGTCGTGTCTCGATTGCCCAGTTTTTTATAGCTCTTGAGGAGCCGCTGCACGAATTTCCGACGGCGTTTCGGGCGAGGGCGAAACGGTCCCTCGTCACGATGTCGCAAATCCCTCGATCGATTTTCCGTCGTGCCGTTGAGGCCGCCGCGGAGCTGCCGCTCGCTCCTGCCGCGGACGACGGAGAGTGTCGGCGGAAAAGAGCTGGCCCCAGCAGACAGACACGTCTCCTTCGGTCTCTTTGCCCTCATCTGTTCCCCGACTCCATTCCTAACCTTCTCTCTCGTCGATTGCCGAAGTGGATGTTTGATCAGCAGCTGCCTGATGCTCCGGAGCTTGCCAATCGTTGGTCGGCTCTTAAAGCTGTGCTGTCCTCCCGCCCCCCCTCGTATGTCTGGCCCCATCTCAAGACCCTCGCGGGAGCGTGGATTATTTCTTCGCGTGTAGGAATCTTGACGCCCAAGGGGTGCCGTTTCGGTTGCAGCGAGGAGGTCTTAGGGATCGAAGTATGCGCCCCTGACTCGATCGGCCACTACCTTCGGTGCCCTCGTCTTTCTCACTTGTGTGCCCTCCCACGCGCGGTGATCCCCCAGGACCCGCTGATCCGTCTCGGGCTAGGACCTCCATCCGCCTATAATGTAGCTTGTGAGTATGATCCCATCGATATCTGTCGGTGTAATCATCTCTCTGTCCTTGCGTTTCATATCTATCATAAATTAAGGTGCGAGCTCGCTTCGAACCCGCACCTCCAAGGATCCTACACCACGTCGTTTCGCGCCAGGCATGCAGCCCTGACGTGTATCGACACCAACTCGTCAGCGAGAGCTTCCACCAGGCAGCCGCCACGCCGTGCTGCTCCTGCCATTGCTGTCCCTCGTGCCTCATCCTCTTTCAGGTCTGGAGGACAGCTGAGTGTTAATTCTCATCGAGTGTGACCTTCCATGGACGCATCTCAGAGGGTACGTGCGCTCCTCCTCCTCCTCTTCCTCCATCTCCTCCACCTCCTCCTCCTCCTCCTCCTCCTCTTCCTCTCCTCCTCCTCCATCTCCTCCATCTCCTCCTCCTCCCTCCTCCTCCCTCCTCCTCCTCCTCCTCCTCCTCCTCCTCCTCCTCCTCCTCCTCCTCCTCCATCTCCTCCTCCTCCCCCCCCGGGTCGAATCACTGCAGCTTCGGTGAGCCCCATCTGGTCCCGCAGGGCCTTGCGACGCCGCCCAGGCGGCCAAAGACGGCCTCGAGAAGGCCCCGCGACAGCCCTCTCCTCGTATCGGCGGCGAGCCCGCGTCTCCACGCCTCTGGCACTCGCGCACGAGGAGGAGGAGGAGGAGGAGGAGGAGGAGGAGGAGGAGGAGGAGGAGAGGAGGAGGAGGAGGAGGAGGAGGAGGAGGAGGAGGAGGAGGAGGAGGAGGAGGAGGTCTCCACGTCTCTGGCACTCGCGCACAACGACTGCATGTGACTCGTGTCTCAGTGTCGCTTATCGGCGGCGAGCGAGGGGGAACGTGAGAAAATGAGGAGGAGAGCGCCCTCTCAGAAGGCGGCGGGGCTTCTCGGAGGCCCTCTGGCCTTCCGAGGAGTCTTCGGTGTCTCCGGGAAGGCTCAGGAAATTCCGAGGCTTCTGAGAAGTGTTGCCCCTTCTCACTTCCCCCCTGGCTCGCCGCCGAGTTCAACCGTTCCCTATTATCATCCCCATCCCCATCCCGATCCGCACCATCCCACCACCCCAGTTGGGGATATGCCCCTCGAGACCCGAAGGGAACCGGCAGTTCCCTTCGGGTCTCGAGGGGGTATAGGCAATAGGCAGGATGGAGGAGGAGAGGAGAGGAGGAGGAGGAGGAGGAGGAGGGAGGAGGAGGAGGAGGAAAAGGAGGAGGGGGAGGAGGAGCAGGAGGAGGAGGAGAAGGAGGAGGAGGAGGAGGAGGAGGAGGAGGGAGGAGGAGGAGGAGGAGGAGGAGGAGGAGGAGGTGGAGGGCTCTAACCTTTCATCTCCTCGTATCGGCGCCGGCGCCGAGGGGGGACCTTTTGGAGTTTCGGGTTCGAGGTTGGACGTTTTCGGGCGTTCTCGTCGGTTCTTGGCCGTCTCCCACTTGTCGGGCCTTCGGGAGGCATCCCCAGCGGCTGCGCCTCGCCGACATGCGTCTGGGGGTGCCCAGGTTGTCTGGAACGGCCACGCGAGAGCCGAGTTATCGGGCGTTCTAGAGCTTCGAGGTTCTAGGTTTCCGTGCGTTTTCGCAGTCTCTTGGCGGTTTTCCGCCCTCGGGATGCGTTCCAGCGGCTGCGCTTCGTCGAGAGCGCTCCAGGGACGCCCAGACCGTCCCGAGCGGCCGCCGGAGAACCGAGCTGTGACCCAAAAACCACCAGGGGTCCGAGAGGGGGCAGGCCTTCCCAGAAGGCGGCGGGGCTTCTCGGAAGTGAGGAGCCGTCTCCGTCTTCGGAGAAGGTTCCGAGAACTCCTCAGAAGCACGGAGGTCTTCCGAGCCCTCTGAGCAGGCCCGCCCCCTCTGACTTCCCCCCTGGGCTCGCCGCCGCTCTTCTCCTTGGTAATGATTTTGCCCTCCTTGCACCTCCATGCGCCCTCACTCCCAGACCCCATCGGGTCATGAAGAAGTCGCGACGAGAGCGTCGTCGATGTTTTCTATCATTTTCAGCCTGTGGAGGCCCTCGCGGGCCCCGGGACCGTCAAGAAGCAGCTCGGGATGAAGAGCCGGTCCTGGGGAATGGTCAGGAGGGAAAAAAAAACACAGACACAATTAATCCTCGATTCCCAGGAAAATATGGGAAAATATGGGAATTGGGGGAGAAGACAAAAACCCAGAAAATATGGGACAATATGGGGACTAATTTTATTTGTGTGTATTTATTTGTGTGTCTTAATTTCCCTTTAAATGGATCGAGACCTTTGGGAGTCCCTATTGCGACAAAAGTTTTGACGTCGGGGGCGTGGGAGACCAGGGTGACGACCCCAGCTTTTCCGGGGAGGCGCGCATGGCTTCCCGAGCACCCAACCGAGAGGCCCGGAGTGCCGCACAGGCTCCAAAGTGGCGCGGCAGAAAGCTCGGAGCACCTTGGGCCAGGACCACTTCCAGCAACACCCGAGCAAGAGGGGCGGACAGCCTGAGGAGTGGCCCTTCCGACCTGCCGCCGTTGTCCGCGCCATAACCAGCGTCGTCGCCGTCGCCGCCGCCGTCGTCGCCGCCGCCGTCGTCGTCGTCGTCGTCGTCGTCGTCGTCGTCGTCGTCGTCGTCGTCGCTGTCGTTCTCGTCGTCGTCGTCGCCCTCTGGCCACCGGCGGCCCGACATCTGCGGCCGCCTCCACGGGGTCCCCGCCCCGGGCTGTCCGCCCCTGCCACTCCGCCCGCCGGCGCGGGGGGCAGCCCCGGCAGGCGATGCACCAGGCGCCTCGCCCGGCGACGACGACGCCGCCGACGACGGCGACGACGACAGCGGCGACGACGAAAGCGGCGACGGCGGCGACGACGAAAGCGGCGACGACGACGACGACGACGACGACGGCGATGGCGGCGGCGCTGGCCTGGCCGGGGCGGCGGCGGCAACGACGACGACGATGACGACGAAGAGGCCGCCAGTGCACCATCGGAGGGGCGAGCCCGCTGCCCCTTCCAGCGCTGCCACCGCCGCGGCCCAGTGTATAGTCGCGGCCGCCGCCGTGCGCCCAAAGCGCCGCTGCCGCCGACGTCAGTGCCGCGGCGGCGGCGGCGGCGTCGACAGCGACGACGACGACGACGCTGGCGGCGGCCGCGGTGGCGGCGACGACGACGAAGTCGACGACGCTGGCGGCGACGAGGACGACCACGACGAAGACGTCGCTGGCGGCGGAGGCGGCAACGACGCTGGCGGCGGCGGCGGCGGGCGGCGACGGAGGCGACGGCGACGAAGACGACGACGTTTGCGGCGGCGGCGACGACGACGATGATGCTGACGGCGGCGACGGCGACTGCGCTGGTGGCTGCGGCGGCGGCGGCGGCGACGACGACGACGCTGACGACGACGACGCTGGCGTCGACGATGACGATGACGACGACGCTGGCACCGGCGGTGGCGACGACGATGACGACGACGACCACGACGACGACGACGACGACCACGATCACGACCACGCGACCATCACCACGACCACGGCCACAACGACGACCACGACGACGACGACAGCGACGACGACGGCGGCGCCGACGACGATGACGACGATGACGAGGACGACGATGACGACGATGACGACGACGACCACGACCACGGCGACGACGACGACGACGACGGCCACGACCACGACCACGACCACGACCATGACCACGACCACGACCACGACCACGTCACGACGACGACGACGGCCACGACCACGACCACGACCACGACCACGACCACGACCACGACGACGACGACGACGAGGACGACGACGACGACGATGACGGCGGCGGCAGCGTCGGCGGCGCTGGCCGGGGTGGCGGCGGCAACGACGACGACGATAACAACGAAGAGGCCGCCAGTGCACCATCGAAGGGGCGAGCCCGCTGCCGCGGCCGCCGCCGTGCGCCCTAGGCGCCGCTGCCGCCGACGTGAGTGCCGCGGCGGCGGCGGCGGCGTTGGCGACGACGACGACGCCGACCACGATGACGACGACGACGACGATGTTGGCGGCGGCGTCGACGACGTTGTCGGCGACGACGGCGACGACGCTGGTGCCGGCGGCGGCGGCGGTGGCGGCGGCGGCGACGACGACCACGATGGCGGTGACGGCGACGACGCTGGCGGTGGTGGTGGCGACGACGATGACGACGACGACGACGACGACGATCACGCGATCATCACCACGACCACGGCCACGACGACGACGAGGACGACCACGACGACGACGTCTACGACGACGAAGGCGGCGACGACGACGCCGACGAGGACTACGACGTCGACGACGACGATCACGACCACGGCCACGACGACGACGACCACCACGACCACGACCACGACCACGACGACGATGACGGCGACGACGACGATCACGAAGTGACAACGACTACAACGATCACAGCGACGACAACGGCGGCGACGACCACGACCACGACTGCGACGACGACCACGCCGACGACGACGACCATGACGAGGACGACGACGACGCCTCAGACGACTGGCGGCGCCGGCGACGACGACGGCGACGACGACGACGACGACGACGACCGCGACCACGAACACGACGTCTACGACGACGACGACCACGACGGCGACGATCCTGACGATGACGACGACGACGCCGCAGACGACTGGCGGCGGCGCTGGCGACGACGACGGCGACGACGACGACAACCACAACCAGGATAGGTACGACGACGACGAAGAGATGACGACGACGACAATGACGGAGACGACGACGACGACGCAGACGACACTGGCGACGGCCGCGACGACGGCGACGATGATGATCACCACGATGACGACGAGGACGACGACAACGGCGGTGGGCGGCGGCCGTTGCGGCGGCGTAGGTGGCGGAGGCGGCGGTGGCGGCGGCGACGAAGTCGGCGACGAAGTCGGCGACGGTGGTGGCGGCGACGACGACGACGATGACGGCGACGACGACGACCATCACGACCACGACTACGACGACGACGACGACGACCAAGACCACGACGACGACGACGCAAACGTTTCTGGCAGCGGCGGTGGCGACGACGGCGGCGACGACGACGAAGACGACGGCGACCACGACGACGACGACCACGACGACGCTGGCGGCGGCGGTGACGACGACGACGATGACGACGACGACGACGACGACGATGACGGCGGCGGCGGCGACGACGACGACGACGACGACCACGGCCACGACCACGACGACGACGACGACGACCACGACGTCGACGTTGATGACGACGACGGCGACCACGACCACAACCACGACCACGACAACGACGGCGACGACGCTGACGGCCTTGGCGGCGGCGTCGACGACGACGGCGGCGACGACGACGACGACCACGATGACCACGACGACGCGGCGGCGGCGGCGGCGACCGACGACGACGAAAACGGCGACCCGGACCACGACGACGACGTCGGCGACCCGGACCACGACGACGACGACGATGGCGGCGGCGACGACGACTCTTGGCGGCGGTGGCGGCGACGACGGCGACAACGACGACGACAACGACGACGACCATCTTGCGAACATTGGATGTAACAAGCAACTGTGGCCTTCATGTGTTTTCCCCTCTCCCTCGCACCCGCCCGCGAAGTCATTGGACCAACCCCTTTTGGCGGGGATTCGTTTCATACCAGCTCCTGGGCGAAGGATTCGGTACTCTCTATGCGCACCACATCGCCACGGCCGCCAAACGTGCTAACGCGCCCGCGGGCCAAGGCGTCTCGGAGTAAATTGAGGAGGTATCGAGCGGGAGCCGTTGTCGTAGCTGCCCACCCCCCTCCCCAACTTGAACGAATTGCGAGGAGGATTCGAGCCAGACCGCAGTTCCTGAGCTTCGAAGCTTCTCTGGCCAGGGCCTCTCGAAGTAAATCGCGCAGAATTGTCGGGCGAAAGCTGCTGTCATCGTAGCGGGGCGTCCACGAACGTGCGTGAATTGTGAGGATGTCTCGAGCCAGAGCGCAGTTCCTGAGCTTCGAGGCCTCTCTGGCCAGAGCGTCTCGGAATAAATCGCAAGGAAGTGTCGAACGGGAGCCGCTGTCGCCGTCGTTGGAATTCCACGAACTTGCATGAATTGCGAGGAAGTCTCGAGCCAGAGCGCCGTTCCTGGGCTTCGAGGCCTCTCTGGCCGAAGTAAATTTTGAGGAAGTATCGAGCGGGAGCCGCTGTCGCCGTCGCTGGAACTCCACGAGCTTGCGTGAATTGCGAGGATGTCTCGAGCCAGAGCGCCGTTCCTGAGCTTCGAGGCCTCTCTGGCCAGGGCCCGTCGAAGTAAATTTCGAGGAACTATCGAGCGGGAGCCGTTGTCATCGCAACCAGGCCCACAAAGGCACACATACACAATCACGCCCCCGCTCGAGCGGGAGCCTCGTTTTCACAGAAAATGAGGCCGGCGTCGAGGCGAGAGCGCCCGGGCAATTTTCCGGAGATCAGCAATAATTATTTTCTAACAACAATTTTTCTTTAGAAATGAGTGCTAGAAATGAGCATTCGAAGTTACAACGGCGACGACGCCGACGGCTGCGGCGTCGGCGGCGGCCGCGGCTGCGGCGTAGGTGGCTGCGGCGGTGGCGGCGTAGGTGGCGGCGGCGGCGGTGGCTGCGGCGACGACGACGACGACTACGACCACGACGACGACCACGACCACGACTAAGACCACGCCCATGGCTGCGACGACGACGACGACGCAGACGACTCTGGCCGCGGCGGCGACCACGGCGACGACGGCGACGACCACGACAACGACGACGGCGACGACGACGGCGACGACGACGACGACGACCACGACGACAACGACGACGACCACGACGGCGGTGGCGACGGCGTCGGCGGCGACGTTGGCGGTGGCGACGATTGCGACAACGACGACGGCGACGACGAAACAACGACGACGACTACGACCGTGACGGTTACGGCGACGATGATAGCGACGACGACGACGACGACGACGACGACGACGACGACGACGAAGAGACGACGACGCCGATGGCGACGACGACGACGCCGACGGCGACGACGACGTCGACGGCGGCGGCGGCGTAGGTGGCGGCAGCCGCGGCGGCGGCGTAGGTGCGGCGGCGGCGGTGGCGGTGGCGGTGGCGACGTTCGCAGCGTCGGCGATGGCGACGACGACGATGACGACGACGAGTTGACGATTTCGACGCCGATGACGACGATGACGACGACCACGACCACGACCACGACCACGACGACGCCTTTGACGACGACGACGCAGACGACTCTGGCGGCGCCGGCGACGACGTCGTCGTCGACGACGACAAAGATGACGACGATGATGATGACGACGACGACGACGACGACGACGACTGCGACGACAACTACCACGACGACGGCGGCGGTGGCCGTGTAGATTGCGGTGGCGACGCCGACAACGACGACGATCACGACCACGGCCACGACGACGCCCACGCCACGACGAGCGCCGGCGTTGGCGGCGACGGCGGCGGCGACGGCGACGACGTTGACGACGAGGCCGCCAGTACACCATCGGAGGGGCGAGCCCGCCGCCGCCGCTGGCGCTGCCGCCGCCGCGGCCCAGCGTATAGCCGCGGCCGCCGCCGTGCGCCCCGGGCGCCGCTGCCGCCCGTTCGCCGCGCCGCCGCCGGCGGCGGCCCCGCCCCGCCAGGCCATGCAGCAGCCCATGCGCGGGGACTCCCCGCCGCAGCTGGCGCAGTCGGTGCACTCGCCGCAGCAGCTGCAGCCGCAGGCCAGCACGCCCGCGCCCCAGGCGGGCGCGCTCGGCTCGGCGGGGCGGCCCCGCAGCGGCGCAGCGGGGGCCCCGAGAACCTGGCGTCTCGTGGTCCTGGCGACGGGCGATCCTGCCTGGTGTCGGACTCTGGGGCCCCCGCCCTCGTGGATCACTCTGGCCCGGGAAGCGTGCCGCAGACGGATGGGGTCCAGGGCTCCTGTCGAGTCTTTGCTGCGATGCTGCAGCTTCTCGCAGCGGCCGGTCCCAGGGGGCGCCCACGCCGCGCGGGCGGCTGCTTGGCACCTGCGGCGGTCGCGGCCATTGGGGAGCAACGTGAAGGGGGGAAAGGCTCCCGGGGGAACGCAGCGACCCCCGGCCGCCCACTGGTCCCAGACCCTCTTCGGGTCACGAAGCAATCGCGACGGGCGTGTTTTTCGTTTTTTTGTTTTGTTTTCCAAGTTTCGCTCCTGGGGGCCCTCGCCGGGCCGGGACCGTCACAGAAAAACTCTGAAGGATGAGGAGCCCGTCCTCTGGGCGCCCACGCTGCGAACAACAAATTTTCAGCTCCGGGGGGCCCTCGCTCCTGGGGGCCCTCTCCGGGCCGGGACCGTCACAGAAGAACTCGGAAGGATGAGGAGCCCGTCCTCTGGGCGCCCACGCTGCGAAACAAAATCACGACGTCGGCGAGCTGGGGTCGCCGATGGCCGAGGAGGCGCAAACAGATCAAGGCGTACATCGGGCATGTCCCTCTACAGGAGGAACATTCAAAAATACTGGAAAAATAGTTGTGGGACGGTTTTTTGACTGCTTCTGATCATTTTTTTTTCGAGCATCTGTTGACTGTTTTCGATTTTGCCTCCAAAAGCCGCCTGTAGGGGGACATGCCCGACCTGAATCGAGGCGCGCGGAGTAGCGTTAAGTCGGGCGTGTCCCTCGACAGGGGGAATATTCAGAAGTAATAAAAAGATAGTCGGGGGACGAGTTGTTCTCCATTTTTGGGGTATTTTTTCCGAAATCCGCCTGTAGGGGGACAGGCCCGACCTGAGAGCAGCGACGGGCCCCGCTTCCGCAGGGTCGGCGCGAGCCGCCGCCAGACCTCGGGCGGCATGCCCCGCCCGGGCGCCAGCGGGGCTGCCTCGTTCTGCGCTCGCTGCTCTGGCCTCCTCCTCCTCCTCCTCCTCCTCCTCCTCCTCCTCCCTCCTCTCTCTCCCCTCCTCCCCCTCCTCTCCTCCTCCTCCTCTCCTCCTCCTCCTCATCCTCCCCTCTCCTCTCCTCCTCCTCCTCCTCCTCTCTCCTCCTCTCGATCCTCCTACGTCCTCTTCATCCTCATCCTCCTCACTCCTCCTCCTCCGCCTCTCCTCTCATCCTCATCTCCTCCTCCGACTCTCCTCCTCGCTCCTCCTCCCTCTCCTAATACTCATCCTCTCTTTTCCTCATCCTCCCGCCTCCTCCTCTGCCTCCCTCACGCCTCCATCCTCCTCCTCCTCCTCAAACCTCCCCTCCTCCTCCTCCTCCTCTCTCCGCCTCCTCCTCCTCCTACTCCTCTCCTCCTCCTCCTCCTCCGCCCCCTGGGGCGTGGCGAAAGGCTTCCGGAGACCCGGGCCTCGGCGGCCCCGTGCTCGCAGCAGAGGCGCGCTGCGCGTGCACGCCTGCCCGCAGCAAGCCCCCCGCGCCTGGGGGAGGAGGAGGAG
>CAUYUJ010011298.1:17500-22500 GCA_963575745.1 Prorocentrum cordatum | reverse complement strand
CACCAGGGCCAAGGTTCACGTCTGTCTGGATGGACTCGGCGCTTCTGCGCTCCAGGTTTCGAGGCCTGGCGGACGTCTCAGTGCGGGGGTGAGAGACCCACTGAGGGCGTAAACCGTCTCAGTGCGGGGGTGAGAGACCCACTGAGAAACCCTGGTCTGTGGATCGTGTCCCAGGCTTGCGCTGCTCAGTCTGCTCTGTAGTGTTATGTTCTCTGGCGGCGTCATCGGCAACGAATTCGTGATGAGCAAATCGACGTCAACATGCTCGTCTACTGACTTGCATGCCTTTCGAACTTCCTTGTGCAGTTAGGGATCACCTTTTTCGTCTTTACAGCTGACACTGTGTATAGTCCTCGTTGACATTTTGTCTTGAGGCGGGGACCATCTTTGTCTCCTTTCTCTCTGCGGCGTGGCTAGGCAACATTTCACAAGGTGCGCTCTTGTGAAGCATAGGCCGCGGCGACTCCAACAGGCCTTGTGAACATTTCACAAAAGGAGCAAATGGTTGCACAAGTTTACTCTTGTGAACTACACTTCCTATGTAGCATCATTGTGCCGGTAGGGGACAATACGTCCCACCTGGCCTGCCCTGTGTAGTTTCGCGCTCCAGGTAATCAGTGCGCCCTGAGGGCGACAATAGCGTCCGCCCTGAGCAATTTACCATTTCCCTAGGGGGTCCGATGCGCCTCCTAGGGCTCAGAGGTCAGGCAGCCCCTGACTATACCACTACGTGCGTTTATGACCCTGACGCTTCAAAAATGGCAACAATTTCGAAAATGGAGGGCTAGTGGTTTTCAAAATGTGACTCTCGCCCCCGCGCCGCACACATTCGTTTAAACAAACTCACATCAGCTTCACGGATTGAAAGCGGGTCGCTTTCAACATGTGGCTCTCGCCTCAGCGCCGCGCACATTCGTCTTACAAATTTGCAAGAGCTTCAGGGATTGAGAGCGGGTGGTTTTCAGAGTGTGGTTCTCGCCTCAGCGCCGCGCACACTCGTCTTAAAAACCTCCGCGGGTTGAGGGCGGCTCGTTTTTATGATGTGGCTCTCTCGTCTTCGCGCAACGCACATTCGTGTTAAAAGTGTAGTTTACAAGAGTGTCGCAGGTTCTCAATAATAAAATACCTGAAATGGTGCTATGGACAAATTCGTCAAGGCGCAACAGTCACGTTGATTCGCCGTGTAGAAGTCCCAGGGACGGTGTTCTGGCACGATTCAGGATCGCCGACACCTCACAATCATGTTAACTCGTGGCGTTGGAATCCTGGAAATGATGCTTTGGCACGCTTCAGGAGTTCCACACGGTTGTCCCACGAGGGGGCTATTCCCTGTGGAAATGAACCCTTGAAGGGACCGATGAAGAGGGAACTTAGAGGGAGGGTGTATTCCAGCATCGTTGATGAGTCTTGGGTTTACACTGGTCCTCCTCCTCCTGCTCCCCCTCCCGCTCTTCCTCCTCCTCCGTCTTCTCCTCTTGCTCCTTTTCCCCCTCCTTCTCCTCCTCCTCCTCATCCTCCTCCTTATCCTCCTCTTCCTTATCTTCACAATTAGCATTAGCATCATCATCACCACCACCAACCTTCTCATCATCACCATCATCAGCAGCATCAGCATTAGCATCAGCATCATAATCAGAATCAGTATCATCATCAGCATCATCAGCATCATAGCATCACATTCGGAAGCATCATCATAAGCATCCTCATGATCATCAGCAGTATCATCATCAGTATCATCACCGTCGTCATCAGCAGCATCAGCATCAGAATCCTCATCATCAGCAGCATCATCACCGTCATCAGCATCAGCAGCATCAGCATCATTACCGCCATCATCATCATCATCATCATCAGCAGCATCATCATGATCAGCTTCTGCATCATCAGCAGCATTATCAACAGCATCAGCATCGTCATCATCAGCATCAGCAACATCGTCACCGAATCATCATCACCTCCACCTCATACTCTTCCTTTGCCCTCCCCCGTTTCCTCCTCCTTCCTTATCTCCACATCATGACGGAACCCAGGTGTACGGCTGCCAGAGCACGCTAGCGAAACAGCTCCTGGTTGGAGTATCACACCAATCCTGGTGGAAACATGCAATGCTGTAGCATGTCATTCCTGCTCATGTGAGGCTATCATCATGTTGATCATCCGTTTACTCATCCACCGTCTCCTCATCCACTCTTGCTTGTGCTCCTGCTGCTGATGGTGGCATGTCCTCGTCATTATCTTCAATTTCCTCCTCCTCCTCCTCCAACTCCCCATCCGCATCATCCTCAACAGCTACGCGTCCCCTAAACCCACCTCCAAACACACGTCCAAGCACACGTCCAAACCCACGTCTCGACCCGCTTACGAACCCACGTTAAAAACAACCTTCAAGCCCACGTCCAAATCCACGACAAAAAAAACGCGCCCCGACCCGCATCCGAACCCACGCCCGAGCCTGAACCCACACCCACGGCTTAACCATCGTCCAAGGCCAAACCCAAACCACGTCAAAGTCCAGCGGTAACGACGGCGACAACGGCCCGATCCTGGAGGAGACAACCACAGGACACCAACGTGCCAAGCCAGCTCTCTAGAATACATGTACGACACCCCCTTTAACAGCAAGCACCGGTTCTGTGGAAGCCGATGTGTATGTGCTTGTGTGAGATCATGTAGTGTTCCTTCTCCTGCCTCGCGTTCTCACGCCACGGCACTCCACCAAGGTTGCGGTCTGCATCTTGCGCCGCCTCGCATGACGCGTACTACTCCGTCCCTCCACTCACGGCCCTCCTTTTCGCACCTGCAGGTTGCCTCGCATATCTCCCCTGCCACGTTCCCGTGTGCACTGCGTGTCTGACGCGAGTCCGCTCCCGCGCCTCAGCGCACCCCACGCTGCGATGGCCCTTTTTTCTGCTCTGGCTCGGTCCAAGGTGACAGTCCATGCTCTCCCGCGATTTCCCACCCGCGCCGCGTTCACGCAACTGTCCCATGTGATGTGCTACCCGCTCGCACCGTTCACTGCCGCTGATCCTGGTCGGGCCTCGCTGCGGCATGGCAGTGGCCGAGTGTAGAAAAGTGTGCGTGGAATACTGTGTGTGGAACCCTCTGTGTGAATGGAACCGTTGGTGTGAAATGTTTTCCTCTGCCCCCCACGTGTGGAACCCCATGTGTGTAAACCACGATGTAGAAACATGTGTGTGTCGAGCTCGAGACGCCACGTCCAAGACATCTTCAAAACCTGAGTTCAAGCCCAGACACAAAGGCCCACTGCGAGCGTAACCCCCGCAGCCCGACACCGCCAACCGGGGCCAGCTGCTCAGGGCACAAGTGAGAGCCACTAAAGTGCAAGCGTTGCACTGTTTGATGAACAATGAGACAGCTTAGGCTGCGCAGCTTCCGGCCGTCATGCACACGCCAGGGCGCACCACCTGCCATTCGATAGAAATGCTCAAACGCACCTGCTGAGACGGCAGTTGTGGACTCCTGGCGTCGACCGCGCCTCATCCTTATTTTTGTCCCCCTCCTCCTTCTCATCCTCCTTCCCCTCATCCATTTCTTCCTCAGCCTCATCCTCCTCCCCCCTCCTCTTTTTCCTCATCCTCCTCCTAGTCCTCCCACTCCGCTTCCCACACCCCCATGCTCATGACGCGGGCTGCAAGTCTGCAGCACAGGCTCGCCGAATGCGGGCGATCCGCTTTGCGCGCGAGGCGCCTGGGCGAGCATGCTCTCCAGCATCTCGACGTCGCGGGCGTGGCAGGCCTGTTGCGTGGTGCGGGCGCGCAGAGACGAAGGAGGGGCACAAGGCGGCGGGTGCAAGGTGGGCCCGCACGTGAGCCGCATCGTGCCAGCACAACACGCTCAGAACGGTACGCATGGCCTTCCACGCCTGAACCAAGAGCCCTCATGAAGCACCGCTTCCCTAACACGGCCTGCAGCTAATGGACAACCGTCACGCAGAACTACCTGCATTCAAACAGATTGGAAGAATGCAAACTTGAACGTCCACTCGAATTTGACATCCGAATTCCTGAGACCACCGTTTACCACTGCCTCTTCATGTCCACTGCCTGTTCCAGAATGTTGTAAGTCTTGAATGCAAGCCCCCCCTCCCCGTTCCTTCTCCTCTGCTTCGCGGAACCCGCAGAGTGCTATGCTCTGACGGTGACGGTGGCGGTGACGGTGTCCGCAAGAGTGCCCACGCGAGGGGACTGAGCGGAGCGGAACCGCAGCGCCTGAAAAAGCATGTCATCTTATGAGACTGGCAAGGACATCACTTGGCTGTGCTAGATATGGCAACCTGAACGCGAACCCAAACAAGCAAGGCATCTTGAGGTCGTGGACGCCATGGCGTACGAGTCTTCGCCCCCGAAGGGAGCCCAGCCGTGCCCAGTCGTCTCGGATGGCCCGGCGCCTCTCCTCGAAGGTCAGGTCAGCGACAAAATTGCTCAGGTTAGGCGAAGTCGCGTCGTTTACAGCGACGGGAACAGGGCGAGCGGGAGGCCCGGGCGAGAACGGGCGACCTGGCGAGAAGGCCAAGGCCGAAGCAGGCCCCGCGCCCCGACCCCGAGGCGGGCCCCCCCGGGCTCCTCGGCGGCCTGCCGCGCATCCAGCAGCCGCCCGCGCCGCTCCCTCTCCTGGCACGGGCGAGGGGGGGGACGAGCAGGAATCGGCGTGCGAAGAGCGGCATTTGTGTTCCATTACCAGGGGTGAGGAGGAGGGGGAGGAGGAGGAGGAGCAGGAGGAGGAGGAGGAGGAGGAGGAGGGGCAGGAGGAGGAGCAGGAGGAGGAGCAGGAGGAGGAGGAGGAGGGGAGGAGGAGGAGGAGGAGGAGGGAGGAGGAGGGGAGGAGGAGGAGGAGGAGGAGGAGGAGGAGGAAGAGGAGGAGGAGGAGGAGGAGGAGGAGGAGGAGGAGGTGGAGGAGGAGGAGGAGGACGACGACGAGAAGGAATTGGAGGACGAGAAGGATATCTGTGTTCCGTCACCAGGTGCGCCTGTCCCAGGGCG
>CAUYUJ010011298.1:0-12500 GCA_963575745.1 Prorocentrum cordatum | reverse complement strand
GCCTTATGTAATGGTACCACTGGCCGACGGGGCGGCCGGGCATGGCCCGGGGCAGAGCGCCATCTCCTTCCCCTGCTGGCAGGTGGTGCAGCAGGGGGCGCGTGAACACCATGTCGGGGTCGAGGAAGGCGATGTAGTCCTCCTGCGGCCAAGCTCTCTCCAGCCAGTCCCTGAACGCCCAGACTTTGTTGTAGATCTTGTAGTTGTCCCCGCGGGCCTGCGGGTACACCGTGGGGACGTAGTCGTTCCACTCCTCCGAGAAGAGCACAGCGAAGCGCGGGTCGCCCTCGAGCGGCGAGGTCGAAAGCCTCTCCTGGTCCCGCACGGACGTGCACCCGCAGACGAGCCGGGTCAGGCGCCCAGGCTGGCCGATCTCGCGCCAGCTCCAGTCGAACGCGATGGCCTGATGCAGCGAGAAGGCCCCACAGGACAGCTGGTAGACGAGATGGATATTCTCCGCTGGCCTGGCTGAACCACCACCGCCCCCAGCGGCAGGCTGCCCGCTCGCAGCAGCGTTTGGCTCGCCGCCGCTGCCGCCCCCAGCGGCACGTTGCCCGCCCGCCGCAGTGTCACGCTCGCCGCCGCCGCCGCCGCCACCAGCCAGCGCGGTGTCGAGGTCGCCCAGGGAGAGGAGGACGCCGATTGCGGAGAGCACCGACAGCAGCAGCAGCGACAGGCAGAGGCAGCGGCGCGAGGCCATCGGGGTCGCAGGGCCCCGCCGCTTCTGAGCCCAAGCTGGGGCTGCTGTGCGCCAATGGCGAGTGCTGCGGGAGCGCTCCGACCGCGCCACCCATCCCGGCGCGCCCCTCACACGCTTCGTGGCCCCATAGGGAGCTCCACCGGAAGCCCTCCTGGTGGTGTCTACATGCGTCCGCGCCACCCATTTCGGCACCCCCCTCACACGCTTCGTGGCCCAACAAGAAGCTCCACCAACAGCCCTTCTGGCGGTGTCCACATGCGTCCGCGCCACCCATTTCGGCACACGGGGAGATCCACCGAAAGCCCTACTGGTGGTGTCCACATGCGTCCGTGACAGTCATGTCGGCACACCCCTCACACTTTTCGTGGCCCCACAAGGAGCTCCACCGAAGGCCACAGTGGCGGTGTCCACATGCGTCCGCGCCACCCATTTCGGCACACGGGGAGCCAATGGGTGTGTCCACATGCGTCCACGACAGCCATGTCAACACACCCCGCACACGTTTCGTGGCCCCACACGGAGCTCTACCGAAGGCCACAGTGGCGGTGTCCACATGCGTCCGCGCCACCCTGTTCGGCGCATCCCTCACACGTGTCGTGGCCCCATGGGGAGCTCCACCGACGGCCTCCGTGGAGGTGCCCACATGCGTTCGCGCCAACAATTTCGGCACACCTCTCACACGTTTCATGGTACCGTAGGGAGCTCCACCGAAGGCCCCAATAGCGGTGTCCACATGCGTCCGCGCCACCCATTCCGGCACACCCCTCACACGCTTCGTGGCCCCATAGGAAGCTCCAGCGAAGGCCCCAGTGGCAGTATTCGCATGCGTGTCCCCCACCCAGCATGACACTTCCTGGCCCCTCCATAGGGCAACGTCCACATGCGTTTCCCCCACACAGTACAACGTTCCGTGGCCCCATAGGGAGCTCCACCGGAGGCCCCATTGGCGGTGTTTGCATGCGCTTCCCCCACCCAGCACAGCGTTTCTTGGCCCCATAGGGAACTCCATCGAAGGACCAAGTGGCGGTGCTCACATGCGGGGCCCCTTCCCAGCACAGTGCTTCGTGGCCCCATAGGGAGCTCCATCGAAGGCCCCAGTGGCGGTGTCCGCATGCGCTTCCCCCACATAGTACAGCGTTTCGTGGCCCCATAGGAAGCTCCACCGAAGGCCTCAGTGGCGGTGTCCGCATGCGCTTCCCCCACGTAGTACAACGTTTCGTGGCCCCATAGGGAGCTCCACCGAAGGCCCCAATGGCGGTGTCCGCATGCGGGACCCCCACCCACCACAGCGTTTCGTGGCCCCATACGGAGCTCCACTGGAAGCCCCAGTGGCGGCGTTCGCATGCGTTTCCCCCACCCAGTACATCGCTTCTTGTCCCCATAAGGAGCCCCTCCGGAAGCCAAGTGGCGATGTTCGCATGTGTTTCGCGGCCCCACAGGAAGCTCCACAGAAGGCCCCAGTGGCGGTGTTCGAATGCGTTTCCCGCGGCCCCATAGGGAGATAGGGAGCTCTACCGAAGGCCCCAGTGGCGGTGTCCGCATGCGTTCCCCACCCAGTACAACGTTTCGTGGCCCCATTGGGAGCTCCACCGAAGGCCCCAGTGGCGGCCCCGCCCCATTCCGGCGCACCCCTCGCACGTTTCGCGGCCCCATCGTGGATTTCGCCTAAAGCCCGACTGGCAGCGCCCACATAGCGGCCCCGCGCCATATCGGCAAACCCTTCGCATACTTCATGGCCCCATGAGGAGATCCCCCAATGCGATACCCGCAACGACGGTACTCACAACTGCATTTGGTAGGATCCTTCGCCAGGATGACTTATATGTTTTCTGGACACTCGATTTTGAAATACGTACGAAGCCTACGATGTGTCAACGATGTCGGCAAGCGCGCGACGACGCGCGCGAGTGCGTTTCGCCGTTTGTTGCAAGAGTCTTGAAAACTGATGACTGTTGATAAACGAATGCGCGCGCATTGTATTTTTGCAGAGGGTGAGATGCGGCGATAAGGGACTGCCTGGGATGCCATGAATTCAACTTTCGGATGGACGATGGAACAGATCCATACTCAAATTGCAATACAAAAAACGGTGCGTGATGTCCGAAGGGGGGAGGTAGATCCGAATACTCTCTTCGAAAGGAGAACTCATGCTGTGCAAAATTGGTTGGGCAACATATGTTGTGCAATCTCTGCCGTAGAATCTATGTGACGCAATCTCTGTTGTGCGAGATGTGCGGTGCAGTGCGGGCGGCGACGAGGCGGCAGCGGCACCCACATGGCACCCCCGAGCGGCCCGCAGGCGACGGGCGACGGGCGGCGACGGGCGGCGACGAGGAGGCGACGGCGACCGCATGGCGGCCAGAGCGACCCGCACGCCCAGTTCCTCGGAAAGGAATGAGAACATGTAAATGCAAGCAATGATTCGGGAAGAAGCCATAGTGATTGTATGTCAGTATTGTGCGCTCGCACGCGAAACTGTTATCTTAAGAGCCTTCGAAGTGGTATAATCAACAGGGTTGCTCTACGTGGTGCTCCCTGAAAGCCATATGAGAAGCTTTTGAGAGACTGCTTTCGCCAGTTAATCAATTTTGCGGAGGATGCGATTCGGGTGGGGTTCTTGGAGGCCTTCCTGTGGTTCATTGGAGGCTTATTGTGGGGCCAGTGGAAGCCCTCTGGAAGCCTGTTGAGGGTCTCTGGGAAACAAGTCTTGGGACCAACTTCCTGGCGGCTTCCCTCAAGGACCAGGTCTCGATGTTGAGTGCTCTGAAGGGCGTCTGGGAGCTTTCTTGGGCCCATCTTGGGGAATGCTCGGCCGTCTTGGGTTTTTCCGTCTTGAAGCGGTTTTCGCCCAGGGGCGTCCAGACGGCTCGAAGACCAAGGGGAAGCTCTGCAGGGGGTTGAAGGAGGTCCAAGGGGGCCAAGGATCTCATAGCACTGGATACGCGGGCGGGGCCAATAACAATGAAATACATGAAGACCCAGTCAGTAGGATATACACATGTATACACGTGCTACGGAATCGCATACACATAAAAACAAAAAATTGCCTGGCGTAGGACCCAACCATATGCAGTTGTGAGTACCCTCGATGTATGCACCGCGTTCGGGGGAGCTTCTTATAGGGCCACGAAACGTGTGATGGGTGTGCCAAAAATTCTGGTGGGCGCATGCGAAAGCAGCCACTTGGGCCGTCGGTGGAATTACCTATGGGGCAACGGAACGCGTGAGAGGTCTGCCGAAATAGGTGCGGTGGGCACATGCGAACGCAGCTACTGGGACCGTGCCGAAATGGGTGCGGTGGGCACGAAACGTGAGGGGTGTGACGAAACGTGCGTGGGTGACGCATGCGGGCGGTGGCACTGGGGCCTTCGTTGGGGCTTCCTATGGGGCCACGAAACGTGTGAGGGATGTGCCGCAATGGGTGTGGGTGACGCATGCGGGCAATGGCACTGGCACCTTCGCGAAAAGCGTGAGAGGTGTGCCCGAATGGGCGTGGGTGACGCATGCGGGCGGTGGCACTGGGGCCTTCGGTGGAGCTCCCTATGGGGCCACGAAACGTATGAGGGATGTGCCGCAATGGGTGTGGGTGACGCATGCGGGCGGTGGCACTGGGGCCTTCGGTGGAGCTGCCTATGGGGCCACGAAACGTCTGAGGGATGTGACGAAATAGGTGTGGGTGACGCATGCGGGCGGTGGCACTGGGGCCTTCGGTGGAGCTGCCTATGGGGCCACGAAACGTCTGAGGGATGTGACGAAATAGGTGTGGGTGGCGCATGCGGGTGGTGGCACTGGGGTCTTCGGTGGAGCTTTTCTGGGGCCACGAGACGAGTGAGGGGTGTGACGAAATGGGTGTGGGTGACGCATGCGGGCGGTGGCACCGGGCGAGCGAGCGAGCGAGCGCGCGAGTTCGGTCCGGCGGGACCGGCCCTCATAGGGCGGCGCGGGGGGGCCGGAGCCCTCAGGAGACGTGTTGGGGGCAGGAGTCGGAGCCTGAGCCGGACTCGGAGAGATGGACGGGAACCGGAGTCGATAAGGTGTGAACAGAAGTCGGAGAAACGAACAGAGTGGGCAGAACACGTAACGCTGAAGTTGGGAAAGCATTCCAGATCGTATAGGTTGTAACGGGCGTAGGCGTATTTCATAAAAACATCTTCTAGATCCCTCAATAACTGTTGAGATGCTGCAATTGGAAACCATTGGTTGTTGCGTTCCTGGTCGTCGCGGTCTTCACACATGCCCTTGGCGCGTAAGAAGTGCATGATGTCGTCTGCCCATCGTTTTCGTTGACCTCCGTGCCGCCGGTGCGCTGGGCGCGGGTCGTTTGAGCGTGATTTCCATGAGGCAGCTAAG
Source organism: Prorocentrum cordatum (assembly GCA_963575745.1). Taxonomy (NCBI): domain Eukaryota; class Dinophyceae; order Prorocentrales; family Prorocentraceae; genus Prorocentrum; species Prorocentrum cordatum. The sequence continues at coordinate 7,450 of CAUYUJ010011298.1, read as the reverse complement.
AAAGTCCACCTGTCGCAATCGTGTGTCGCCACACGGGATGCCCACTTCCATTTCCGTTTGAAATATGGAACAACCCATTCTTCCACTTGGGCTCGGGAAGCATGGTCCGTGGCTTCGCGCGTGGCACTGGGGCCTTCGGTGGAGCTCTCTATGGGGCCGCGAAACGTGTGAGGGCTGTGACGAAACGGGTGTGGGTAACGCATGCGGGCGGTGGCACTGGGGCCATCGGTGGAGCTCCCTATGGGGCCGCGAAACGCGTGAGGGGTGTGCTGAAAGGGGCGTGGGTAACTCATGCGGGCGGTGGCACTGGAGCCTTCGGTGGAGCTCCCTATGGGGCCACGAAACGCTGTACTGGGTGGGTGAAACGCAAGAAGGAGGGAGGAGGGAGGAGGAGGGAGGAGGAGGAGGAAGGGAGAAAGGAAGGAGGAAGGAGGAAGGAGAACGCGGGGACCGTCTCTTCAGAACGGGGACACAGCACCGCAGGATGGCTGGGAACTGTACACCCTACAGCTGATGTAGATCATCCTCGTGCGCCCAGAAGCCACACGCGCGAGCACGAGGAGAACAAACAGACAGCACGAGGAGCACGAAGAAAGCAGACAAAAAACACGCGCGAACACGCGCGAACACGCGCGAACACGCGCGAACGCGAGGAGAACAACCAGGCAACGCCAGCACGTGCTCCTCCCCGCTGCTGGCCAGCCGCGGGCGAGGGGAGGGAGCCACGGAGGAGGGCGGCCGGAGGAGGCAGGCCGGCGAAGGGGAGAGGGAGGGAGAGAGTAAGGAGGGAGGAGGAGGAGGCAAGGAGGAAAGAGAGGCATAGAGAGGTAGGAAGGGAGGGAGGGAGGGAGGAGGGAGGAGGGAGGAGGGAGAGGAGGGAGGAAGAGGAGGGAGGAGGAGGAAGGGGCAAGGAGGAAGAGAGGCATAGAGAGAGAGAGAGAGAAGGAGCAGAGGAAAGAAAGGGAAAAACACGAGGGGGAGGAGGAGAGAGCAGAGAGGAGGAGGAGGCTGCAGACAGAGGAGATGGTCACAACAACGGCGATGAGGACAATGGCGATGAGGTGGGTGGGAGGGGGAGGAGTGGTGGATGTAGGAGAAGTGCGGAAGGGGGGAAGGGATGCCTCTCTTTCTCTTTCTATTTATCTTTCTCTCTCTCTTGCTCTCTCTCTCTCTCTCTCTCTCTCTTTCTCTGTTTCTGTCTCTCTCTCTCTCTCTCTCTCTCGCTCTCTCTCTCTCTCTCTCTCTCTCGTTCGCTCCCCCTTTCTCTCTGTCTGTCTCTCTCGTTCTCTCTCTGCACATCTGCACATAGCACGATTCTGCAAATCTCGTTGTCTTAACTGGTGGTCTGGAGCTGGGTCTGCGAAGAAATACAAAAGTCGACGGACAAGCAGAGGAAGCAGAAGCAGGCTGCTGAAAAGAAGAAACAGAAGAAAGGGGGAAGAGACGATTCTAAAAGTCTAATAATATCTCCACGGCCGATCTTGGAATGTCTTATACATGGTAAGAGAATTCCGACTCTGATCTAGCAGCTGTGGCTTGTTTTTGTGTATGTATATAGATGTGATGGATGTATGCGTACGTTCATCGGCTTCTGCAAATACGCCTTACTGTACAAATATGCATGCACAAAAAGCTAATGTTAAGCCAGGCGTATGCCTCTCCCATCGCGCCCTCCCCTCCTCCTCCTCCTCCTCCTCCTCCTCCTCCTCCTCCTCCTCATCATCATCATCATCATCATCATCATCATCATCATCATCATCATCATCATCATCACCATCATCATCATCATCATCATCATCAGCAGCATCATCATCATCCTCATCCTCATCATCATTATCATCGTCCTTCTCCTCATACTTCTCCATGGCATGTGGGAGCAGGGGGGAGGCAGCAGGTAGAATGGCGGGGGAAAGAAAGAGAACAGGAAAGTGAGGTGAGAATGATAGTGGAAGGAATAGGGCTAAGGCAGGAGGGATGCGGGAGGAAGGGAGAGCCTCTCTCCCCCCTCACCCCCGCTAACGAGGGCATGCTAGTCCGCAGGTCACCACGCCTCTCTGGGGGCCTGGATCTCGAAGGTTAGCTGAAAATATTGGAGCCATGTGGGGTTGCTCGTGGGACCCTCTTGCGGAGCCGTGTTGGGGGTCTGCTGGGATCCTTTTGCGGCCCCATTGAGGCTAGAGTGGCGGCGTCCTGGGCCCTCCTGAGCCATCGTGGGCTCTGGAGCCGTCTTGGGGCCTCCCCGAGCCCTCTCGGGCCACGGGGGCCTCCAGGGCCGTCCCCGTCCCTGCTCCTCTCCCCCTCGTCTCGGCCTCCCCGAGCGGCAGCCGGGGAGGAGGCTGAGTCCTCCACGATGGCCAGCTCCAGCCGCTCGAGCTCCTTCAGCACCTCGACGACCTCGGGGGCAGCCGGAGCGGCACCCACGGCGGGGTTGGCGGGAGGGGGGGCGGCAACCTAGAGAGGCGGAAGGAGGGGGAGGAGGAGGAGGAGGAGGAGGAGGAGGAGGAGGAGGAGGAGGAGAGGAGGAGGGGAGGAGGAGGAGGAGGGAGGAGGAGGAGGAGGAGGAGGAGGAGGAGAGGAGGAGGAGATGGAGGAGGAGGGGAGGAGGAGGAGGAGGAGGAGGAGGAGGAGGAGGAGGGGAGGAGGTGGAGGAGGAGGGAGGAGAAGGAGGAGGAGGAGAGAGGAGGGAGGGGAGGAGACGGGGGAAGGAGGGGAGGGGAGGAGGAGGAGGGGAGGAGGAGGGGAGGAGGCGGAGGCGGAGGAGGAGGAGGAGGAGGGAGAGGAGGAGGAAGAGGAGGAGGGGGCGGCGTCGGCCCCGGGGCGTTTTTTTTTGTTGGCTGCCGCCTCGGCGCTCCGCGCGCCGAGCGTCGCCGAGCGCCACGCGCTCCCGCTGCGCCACGGCGCACAGCCGGAGCGGCTCGCAGCGTGGTGGCTCCTCCTCCTCCTCCTCCTCCTCCCTCTCCTCTCCTCCTCCTCCTCCATCCATCCTCATCATCATCATCTTCATCATCATCATCACTCATCATCATCATCATCTCATCATCATCATCATCATCATCTCATCATCATCATCATCATCATCATCATCATCATCATCATCATCATCATCATCATCATCATCATCATCATCATCATCATCATCATCCTCATCCTCTTCCTCCTCCTCCTCCTCGTCCTCCTCCTCCTCCTCCTCCTCCAAAGGGAGGGTGTTCGCAACCATCCCAGAGGACCACTTTTGGACCGCCCCACAGACCAGCCACGAGAGAGCGGCCTCTTGCCAAGACCCCTCTGGAACCCTCCAAGACAGCGCAAATCAGAGCCCCCCCGAATCAGACCACACACCCTTCCATTGTGAAATCCAGAATATCCAAAAGTCAGAAGCTGCCGACCGCAATCGCACACGTGCAAGTCGCCACTCCGCCGACACCTCCACCATCAACCGCAAAGTGCTTCTCGTCTGCATCAAAGGGCTCATCTTCAGCGGCGTCGTCGGATAGTGGTGTGCTTGCTTCACCCCCGTTGCCCATCCACTATGCGCTGTGTGTGCCACCAGTTCCGCCAGTTCCTGTTCCCCTCACCAGCTCGAGCAAGAAGGTGTGGCCGAGCACAGTTCCGTTGGCTCCACCACATGGAGAGTTTGGTATCCAGCCTCCTGCTGGCTCAGGCCGTGTTGGACCATGTGCTCCGGTACAGCCCGCCCAGCAGGAGCATCGCGTTTATCCGGAGATTGGCGAGCTGACGGGCTCCGCGACGGGCTTGGGACCTTCCTGGGGGCCCTGCACAAGCACCCCACCCTCGCCTGCTCCAGTGGAACTCCCCCAGTCGCGCTCCTCCTGCACACTCTTTCTAAATGTGGCTCCCCCGACAGACAGGTGGGCGACTTAGTTCAACGCGTTTCGTCAGGGAGTCAGGCACTCCCGACTGGGCAGAATGTTGTCAATGCTTGTGAATATGCGGCGCTCCCGCAAGATGCATGTCCTCAGCTTGCTCCAGGTGATCTTTTCATACATAGACTGGTCAAAGGCCAGCACAAGCAGAACAAGCCAGATCCGGTGGACTTACCATCTGTGGCACCGCCGACCTGTAGCCCATGTCAGAAAGTTCGCGGCATGCCATGATAAGTAACAGCGGTCGTTACCACTGTCTGCAGCGTAAACAATCAGCTTAGCTGCAATGCGCTTGTTACGGCCAGCGCAGGTTTGACGGCCATTGGAGAGGAGCGAGGTTCTGCAAACTCGGCAACAGGTTTTTCTGCAAAGAATGCCAAATCCATGCTGGCTGAAAAGGAGTTGTGGACCCAGTGGTTTCACAAACGTGCCAACGAGTTTTCACATGCCTTCAACGAACTTTCCTGGTCGAGGACGGGGATCAGGAGCCGCAACATCTGTTCGAGTATGCACTCTCCTTTGCTTGGCCTGGGCGTCCTGCTCCCCTCCCAAGTTTGCCTCCCCCTTCGCTCCACGATATTTCGCTCACCACTCGGTGTCAACATTGACTACCGTTTCGGAAATGGTCGACGGACGATTTTGTTTCTGATTGGGATTTCAATCCTAGGTGTCCAAACCTGCGTATTCAGTTAGGGCAGCATTTTTGCCATCTTCCCCTTGGGACTCCCTTTACATATCCATGAGCCTCTCGGTGTTATCCCATGTTTGTCGCTATTCCTTCTGCACTCGTATTTGCGATGTTGCATGCCTTCAGTTGCTTAAAGATACGTTTCATACCGTTCTTCTCCCCAAGCCTGACACTGTGCCTCGCGTGTCTCTGGGAGCAGCACTGTTTGAGGCTATTGCCTCTAGGAAAGTGGAAGCTGGGGTATCGGGAATGTTGGATTAAATATGCTTCCACAGCCATGGAGTTCTCTACTCCTAAAAACTCGGCCGGTCCCATGCTGTGCCTAAGCAGTTGGCTTACATATGACCACTCGATCGCTCTATTCAAGCCGTCATCAGTATCGCCATCGCCATAACCATCATCATCACCATCATCATCACCATCATTCTCATCATCATGCTCGTATGATCCTCCTCCTCCTTCTCCTCCTCAATTTCCTGTTCCTTTTGAAGAAATCTCCCATCGCACACCGAGGCTGTTCGAAAAGGCGGGCCAGGCGTTTCGCCTGAGACTTCCTCACCATTAATGGTCCTGGAGCTTAGAAATTGGCAGCAAAATCACGAATGGAGGGCGGGACGCTTCCGCAATGTGTCTCTCGCCTTAGCGCCGCGCACACTCGTCATATCACTTTGCGACAGTGTCACGGATTGAAGGCGGGCGGTTTCATATATATATATATATATATATTTATATATATACACATATATACATATATACATATATATACATATATATATATATATATAGATGGCTCTCGCCCTAGCGCCGCGCACAGGTGTTGTAAACATGCGAAAGAATTTCGCAGATTGAGGACGGCTCCTTTTCCAAATTTGGTTCTTGCCTGAGCGCCACGCACACTCGTTCTCAAAACTTGAAAGAATTGTACGGATTCGCATGGCGAACGTCCCAGACATGGCGTTCTGGAACGACTCAGGATTGCCAAAGGCGCAACAGTTACATTGATTCGCGGTGTCGGAGTCCCAGGAATGGTGTCCTGGCACGATTCATGATCGTCAAGACGCAACAGTCAAGTTGATTCGTGGCATTGGAGTCCCGAGAATGGTGCTTTGGCACGCTTCTGGATCTTCGAACAGTTGTCTCCCAAGGGGGCACTTCCCCCGGCGGGAATGTATCCTCGTAAAGGCCTATGAGGAGGGAGCCTGGAGGGAGGGTTTACTCCAACATCGTTGTTGAGTCTTGGGCTTACACTGGTCTTCCTCCTCCTCCTCCTCCACCTCCTCCTCTTTCTCCTCCTCTTCCTCCTCCTCCTCATCCCCCTCCTTCCCTTCTTCCACCGGCCTCCCCCCACCCCTGCCTCCTGCCCCGTCTGCCCTCCTGCCCTCACGCCGTCCTCCCCCCTCCCCCCCGCACCCCCCGCACCCCCAGCCCCCACCCCACGCGCCTCTGGCTCCCGCCGTTCCTCCACGGGGCAGGCCATGACCCGCCCCGCGGGCGCCCCGCCCGCGCCCGCGCCGCGGGCGCGGCTGGAGGAGCCGCGGAAGCGGAGCGACAGGGTAGGTACTGCCACGGAGGCTGGCCCGGCTTCTCCCGGGGCCAGCTAGACAGATGCCATACACCCAAGGCGCGTGGGCAAGCGCACACTCATATACTACACACGACGCTCTCGCGACCGCTGTCTCCAAGCATGAGGATCTTGAGCTAGATCTCGCAGTCTGTCCCATCCCCGCATAGGTACCAGGAAGTTCGCCAAGTCCAGTTTGGCGCCCCCACTCTCCTCACGACGGCGTCCGCGACAGGCGTCGGCGTCCAGGGTCCAGGAAGGACCGAATGGTCTCCAGGGCATCCTTCGCGAGGCCGAATGGCGGGGCAAGCTTGGGGTGGGGGGGGGCACCGTGGACCAAGGACGCCTCTCGCAACCCCTGGACATGGGGAGGATCCTGGGGCGAAGCCGAGAAAAAGCGGGAGGGGGTGGGGCAAGGGAGGAAGGAGGCAGGAAGAGCAGCAACAAAAGGCTGGAAGGAGGGAAAGAGAAGGAAGAGGAAAAAGAGAAGGACGAGAAAATAGTTGGAGGAAAACGAAGGGGCTCCTAGTTTTAGGAAGGGGGAGGCGAAGAGGAGGCAGAAGAAGGAGGTGAAGGAATGGGGGAGGGGAAAGAAGCAGGACAAGGCGCAAGGACAAGAAAGGGAGGTGAATGAAAGGAGGCGGAGAAAGACCAGGGAGAGGAGAAAAAGCAGGAGGAAAGGGAAAGGGATGACAAGGCTGGGCAAGATAGGGGTGGCACTCCCCCTCCCCCCTCCACATCACAAACACCCACCCCAATCCCATCTTCCTCACCTCGGGTTCTTTCTTATCATGTTCATCCTGCGTCGCAAAAACAATTATCCAAACGCGTCCAATCACCACCACCACCATCACCACCCTCGCCCTCAACACCACGAGTACATTCCTCCTGCTCCACATCCTTATCACCATTACCATTGTCATCATCTTTATCCAGATCGCCATCATCACCATCACCATCAGCATCATGAGCTTCACCATCAACCCAATCATACTCAGCAACACTATCATCACAACCGTCCATGTCTTTATCACCAGACTCAACATCAATATCACGATCACCATCATCATGATCGTCATCATCAACATCATCATGGTCACCGCTGCAGTCATCCATCCACTCCACCTTCCTCCTGCCTGCTGCCTCCACGCCCAAGTTCCTCCTCTTCAACGTCCTGCTATTGTTGCTCGCGCTCGTTAACCTCCGCCTCCTCCTCCTCCTCCTCCTCCTGCTCCTCCTCCTCCTCCTCCTCCTCCTCGTTCTCCGCATGCTCCTCCTCCTCCTCCCCATGCTCCCCCTCCTCCTCCTCCTCCTCCT
>CAUYUJ010011297.1:0-22500 GCA_963575745.1 Prorocentrum cordatum | reverse complement strand
CCCCCTGCTGCACATTTCTCTCATGCTCCATCCTTCTCCCTCCTCCTCGTTTCTTCCCTCCTTCCTTCCCCTGTTTTAGCGGCTGCGCCAACTACACGTGGCAGGTAGGGAAGGTATACCCCGAAGAGGGGTGCGATCGAAGACGAAGAGGCCGGGTATCGAGGGTTTGTCATACATGTGTCGCATGGCAAGCGAATGGATAAGAGTGTTGAATGCCACGCGAGTAGGTAGGAGCGAAACATCTTACAATGATAATGATGCTGCTGATGCTGATGCTGATGATGATGGTGCTGGTGATGTGGATGATGACAATGATGATGGTGGCGGTTGTTGTTATTCTTGTGGTTGAACCTTAATTACTAAACGATTATTATTGTTGGGCACCCTGAATGCGCTTTCGCGCTCTCGCCTCGTCGCCAGCTGTATTTCTTTTGAAAATTAGGCTCACGCTCAGGCGTTTCGGGGGTGCGCCAAAACGGGCCCCCAAACAACTTTCTCACTCGGGGCCGGGGCTCTTGCTCGCCCCCCCAAAGCGCCTTTCCAACAAAATCGGCGCTCCCGCTCGATACGTCCTTGCTTTTCGCTTTCGCGCTCTCGCGCCTGCTCCGCGCGACTTCGCTCTCGCTCGTGTCCTGGGGCGTGGCGTCGTCGCCGTCGTCGTCGTCGTCGTCGTTGTCGTCGCTAAAAAATTAGTGCTGTTGGACACCCTGAATGCGCTTTCGCGCTCTCGCGCCTGCTCCGCGCGACCTCACTCTCGCTCGTGTCCTGGGGCGTGGCGTCGTCGCCGTCGCCGCCGCCGCCGCCGTCGTCGTCGTTGTCGCCGTCGTCGTGCTGAGTGGCACGCGAGCACATAGGAACGACCAGTCTTAATCTTACTCATGTGGTTCATTTTGCCGTTGATAAGGATGCTGATGATGATAATGACGATGATGATGATCGGGATGGGGATGAGGATGAGAAGGGTGATGCTGTTGATGGTACGGCAAGGTCGATGATATTGTTGTTGGTGATGGTGATGATGATGATGGTGGTGATGATGCTGATGACGATGATGATGATGATGATGATGATGATGATGATGATGATGATGATGGTGATGATGATGATGATGATGGGGAGGATGAGGAGCAGGATGATGATGATGATGATGATGATGATGATAATTCGGGGGGTCAGTAATTTGTAGAAGACTGCGGCCGAGGGTAGGGACACATGAAGGGAGGATGCGCCTGTCTAGTTTGGTCATGCAGAGGGTTGTGTGCGGAGGGCAAACAGAAGATACAACAGGAGCAAGAAGAGAAGGAGCAGGAGAAGGATGATGATGATGATGATGATGATGATGATGATGATGATGATGATGATGATGATGATGATGATGATGATGCTGCTGCTGCTGCTGCTGCTGCTGCTGCTGCTGCTGATGATGATGATGATGATGATGAGTAGTAGGAGGAGGAGGAGAAAGGGGGAGGTGGAACAGGAGCAGGTGGAACAAAAGGAGGAGGAGGGAGAGATGGAGGACCAGTTTAATCCCAAGACTCATCAACTATGTTTCAATACACCCTCTTTCCAAGCTCCTTCTTCATAGGTCCCTCGAAGTGCTCATTTTCACTGAGGGAAGAGACCCGTCGAAGACAACCGTCTGGAAATCCTGAACCGTGATTCATCACCGCGAATTAACGTTACTGTTGTGTCCTGACGATCCTGAATCGCGCCAGGACACCGTTCCCGGGATTTCAACACCGCGAGCCAACTTGATTGTTGCGCCTTGCAGTCCTACATCGTGCCAAACACCGTTTCTGGGACGTCAGCCCGAACAATCCCCGAAACGGCTGTAAACTCTTAAGACGAATGCGCGCGGCGCTAATGCGAGAACCACATTTTGAAAACGGTCCGCCATCCGTTCGTGAAGCTCTCGCATTTTAAGACGAATGTGCGCGGCGCTAGGGCGATAACCATATTTTGAAAGCGACCCGCCTTCCATCCGTGAAGCTGGTGCAAGTTTCCAGCTTAAGGATCATACTTTGTGAGAAACTCTCACGTGAAACGTCCGACCCGCCCTACCGACAGGTCTCCGGGTGCGACGAGGAAGAGTTATTCGAAGAAAAATGATGGAGGAGGAGGAGGAGGAGGAAAAGGGATGGAGGAGGAGGAGGAGCAGCAGGAGGAGGAGGAGGAGGAGGGGGAAGAGGAGGAGGAGGAGGAGGAGAGGAGGAGGAGGAGGAGGAGGAGGAGGAGGAGGAACGAGAGGCGGGAGTAGAAGGGGGAGGAACAGCAGGAGGAGAGCAGGACCAGAAGCGGGAGGGAGCAGTAGCAGGAGCAGCGAGGAACAGGAACAGGAGGCGGAACCAGGATGATGATGATGATGATGATGATGATGAGATGATGATGAGGAGGAGGAGGAGGAGGAGGAGGAGGAGGAGGAGGAGGAGGAGGAGGAAAAGGAAGTGCAGCAGCATCAGGAGATGGAGCAGGAGGAAGGAGGACGAGGAGGGCAAGGAGGACGGGGACAATTGGGCTCCGCTTGTTCCGGATCCTCTTTTCCCGTGGGCGCTTCAGACCAATCGGGAGCTTTTTCCGGAACCGCGAATCGCCCCCCTGGACCTTCTCGGGCGCGTTCAGACCAAGTTTCCGAGGCGGATGCAGCCGTTCCGACGAGGGCCCCCAGGAGGTTCCACCAAACGGCCATAGCCGTCGAAAATCCCCCCTCCCCAACCCTCCTTGTCTCTCTTTCGTCTCTTCGCCTCCTCTCCATCCTGCTCTCTCCCCCTCCCCCTTCCCGACCAAACGCCGCTCAAACAGGTCCCAGGGCTCCTCTGGGGGTCTATCCTGGGAAGCTCTCCGAGCCGCGACAAGCAGTGGCGACAGAGATTCCCCCCCCCCCCCCCACTCCTGGGGGCCGCCGTCCCCTCCACTCCCCTCCCCTCTCCCCTCCCTCTCCAGAGTCGGAGTTCGATCCTCGATCCTCGATCCCTCCTCTCCTGAGGATACCCTCCCTCCCCGCCCTCCCCTTCCTCCGAGATCATCGCGTGCGGGCTGCTCCGCGACCTCGTCACCCGCAGCGCCGAGCACCAGGAGACCGCCGTGTGCCGGGGCGGCGCGCAGCTGGCGCTGCAGGCCAGGGCGCCACGGACGAGACGTCTCCGACGACGCGGCCGCAGACCTCGACGCCCGACGCCCCCAGGCCTCGCCTCGGCCTCGTAGCGGGGCCCCTCGCGGCCACGGCTGGGTCCGCCTCGAAGCTCTGGTCTGGGCGCGCTCTGGGAGGGGCCCGCGGGCCGACGCCGCGGTCGAGGGGCGGGGTCCTGGGCCTCCAGGCGGGGGCAGCCAGGAGTCGGGTGTTGCTGGAAGTGCCCCTGGCCCAAGGTGCTCCCCAGGATTTCCGAGGAGGCCATCACGGCCTCCAGAGCACCCCTCACGAGGCCCAGAAGGCCTCAGGGGGTGCACAACTGAACGGAAAGCTGGGCGCACCTTGGGCCAGGGGCACCTTTAGCACCCCCCGAAAGAGGGGGGGTGATGACAAGGGAGGTGGGGATGTCATGGCCAGGGCCTCACCTCTTGGAGGCGTGTCTGGGCGTCTTGGATGCCTTTGGGGCCTTCTTGAGGCGGTCGTGGGCCGCGCTGGGCCCGTCTTGAAGCCATCTTGGACAGAAAAGCTGATAATCCTCTCGAGCCCGTGTTTGACCGTCCTGAGGCGGTCCTGGGCTGGTCGCAAGTGGTCTCGTAATCGAGTTGGCGCGGTCGTGGAGGGCTTGGGGGCCCAGCAGGGGCAGAGATTCGGTTGAGGGCCGACAAGTGCAGTTCCCAGCGATGCTTTGCCGGAGTGGGCTTCTTCTTGCTTCGCAAGCAGCGCGCGGAAGGAAACTACAGAAAGGGCCAGGCTCGTGCTCACCACTGCACAGCTCAGCGGTGAGTGTGTGTCGTTGCGCTCGTCTGCGCGTGCACATCACACGCACGCCTGCGTACGGCATCCCGTCCCCGCAGAACGTATGTTGCCTCACACGGGGTTCTGCCCTGCGAGGTTGATGCACGTGCAGCGGCGTGCGTGCGCTCGCGGAGCGAGCATGGCGCGGATCCCAATTCGACCAGTGGGACGTTCGTCGTGTTATGGTACTTTACCCTCTTGGTCCCATCGATGTGCCCAATCCTTTTGTACACATCGGACGGCTATTAGCATGACCGCTTGGTTGAAAAGAGTTCGTGCGCATGTCTGTTGCCACCCTTGAAAGTTTCGCCAACGAACTTCTGACCACGCTCAATGTCTTCCACCCGCCACCAACTTGGAAGGCTTGCGTAAAGGAGGGAAGCGACTGCCAATGATGATATTTCAGCGGGTCCGACGAGCCACCGCTTTGAGCCTGGAGAGTCTCCATCCTCACCACGTCCCCCCCCCCCCAGGGAAGCGATTTCTGCTCACCTGGAAGGTTTGCATACGGGACGGAAGAGACTGCCGATGATGCAATTTCAGCGGGTCCGATGGGCCACCGCTTTGAGACGCCTAGCCGCGGCGACAATTGCAAAGGCGGCAGTCCCCGAGGTAGCCGCGAGGTCGAGTCTGGATCTGCGTAATACACCACTCCGCTGGGCCTCCAGCAGCCCACGAAGGTGTCGACAGTTTCGCAGTTCGCAGCTACCCACGGAACCGACAGGTCCAGTCTTGATGTGCGTAGGCTACCACTCCGCTGGCCCCCCAGATGCTCACGAAAGTGGCAGGACTTTCGCATATCGCAGACCCCCAGGGGGCCGAGCGGTCTAGCCCAGATGTGCGTAAGACACCACTCCGCTGGGCCCCCCATGAGCCAACGAAAGTTGTGATAGTTTCGCAGTTCGCAAAGCCCGAGGGAACTGACAGGTCTGGTCTGGATGTGCGTAGGCTCCCACTGGGCTGGCACCCCAGAAGCCCGCAAACGTTGCGAGAGTTTCGCAGTTCCCCCCCCCCAAGGGAGACAGAAGTCCTCGTTGTCTAGTCTGGATGTGCGCAAGACGCCACTGCGCTGGACCCCCCAGGAGGCCGCGGAACTGGTTTCGCAGTTCGCAGCCCCACAGGGAGCCGAGAGGTCCAGTCTGGATGTGCGTAAGACACCACTCCGCTGAGCCCCCAGGAGCCCACTTCCGCAGCCTCCCCGGGAGCCGAGAGGTCTTGCCTGGCTGTGCGCAGGACACGACACCACTCCGCTGGGCCCCAAGGAACCCACGAAGGGCGCGACGGTTTCGCAGTTTGTAGCCCCGCATGCAGCCGCGAGGTTTCTTCTGGATGTGGATAAGAAGCTTCTCCGCCAGGCCCCTCAGGAGCCCAGGAGACTGGCTACAGCTTCGCAGTTCGCAGCCCCACAGGGAGCCGAGAGGTCTTGCCTGGGTCTGCGAAAGACACCACTCCGCTGAGCCCCTTGGAGCGACAGTTTCGCAGGCCGCAGCCCCACGGGCAGTGGGAATTACTGTGGCGACGTGCCCAACCCCTGCGCAATGCGGGGCATGAGTAGGTTAGGAGACGTTATACGGAGGTGATGACGTGACACGGGCGCAGACACTTCTGCGAGCGGCATTCGTGAGGCTCGCAGCCCCCCAGGGATTGTGAGGTCCCGCTCAGATCTGCGTGGTGCCTCACTCCGCTGGATCCGCCACCAGCCTTCGAAAGTAGCGACGGTTTCGCAGATCGCAGCCTCCCAAGGACGGCGATGTCCCGCTCAGATCTGCGCGGTGCCTCATTCCGCTGAGGCCTCGCTCAGATCTGCGCGGTGCCTGACTCCGCTGGACCCACCAGCAGCCCTCGAAAGTGGTGACAGTTTCGCAGATCGCTATGCTGCCCCCCCAAGCAGCCCTCGAAAGCGGCGCGACAATTTCGCGAAATCGCAGCCCCCCAGGGCTGACGAGGTCTACTCTGGATCTGCGGCGGCTACCCGCCGTAGCTGGCCCCCCAAGCAGCCCTCGAACGCGGCGACAGTTTCGCAAATCTCAGCCCCCCCCCCCAGGGATGGCGAGGTCTGCTTTGGATCTGCGGCGGCTACCCACTATGCTGGCTCCCCAAGCAGCCTTCGAACGTGGTGTCAGTTTTGCAAATCTCAGCCCCCCAGGGATGGCGAGGTCTACTCTGGATCTGCGGCGGCTACCACCCATTATGCTGCCCCGCAAGCAGTCCTCGAAAGCGGCGACAGTTTCACAGATCGCAGCCCCCCAAGGATGGCGAGGTCTACTTTGGATCTGTGGCGGCTACTCACAATGCTGGCCCCCCAAGCAGCCCTCGAAAGTGGCGACAGTTTCGCAAATCGCAGCCCCCCAGGGATGGCGAGGTCTACTTTGGATCTGCGGCGGCTACCCACTATGCTGGCCCCCCCAAGCAGCCCTCGAACGTGGCGACAGTTTCGCAAATCGCAGCCCCCCCAGGGATGGCGAGGTCTAATTTGGATCTGCGCCGGCTACACCCACTATGCTGCCCCCAAGCAGCCCTCGAACGTTACGACAGTTTCGCAGATCGCAGCCTCCCAGACAAGATGCACACACAAGAGGTACCGCAGGCAAGATGCACACACGAGAGGTACGCACAAGGCAAGAGGAGACAAGAGGGAGGCAGGAGGAAGGAAGGAAGGCCGCGCGAGCAGTGCTCTATTCAAAACGAATTCCCCAGCCAATGAGGGTTGGGAATAAAGCAAGAGGCAGAGGACAAAACGGGGACATGGGGCGGGAAGGAGACGTGCGAGCAGTTCTCTGTTTTAAACGAGAAGCCAACACAGGAGGGTCGGGAATAAAGCAGAATGCAGGAGGAGGTAGGGGAGGAGGATGCGGATGAGGACGATGATGAGGATGAGGATGATGATGATAAGGATGAGGATGATGATGAGGATGATGATGCGGATGAGGATGAGGATGATGTTGATGGTGGTGGTGATGATGATGCTGTTGATGATGATGCTGCTGATGCTGATGATGATGATGATGATGATGATGATGTTGCTGCTGCTGATGCTGCTGATGCTGATGATGATGATACTGATGCTGATACTGATGATGATGATGCTGTTGCTGCTGCTGCTGATGATGATGCTGATGCTCATGATGATGATGCTGCTGCTGATGATGATGATGATGCTGCTGATGATGATGATGCTGATGATGATGATGACGATGATGATGATGCTGATGATGATGCTGATGATGATGATGGTGGTGGTGATGATGATGATGATGATGATGATGATGATGATGATGATGATGATGATGAGGAAGAGGAAGAGGAAGAGGATGAGGATGAGGATGAGGATGAGGATGAGGATGCTGATGCTGATGCTGCTGCTGAGGAGGAGGAGCAGGAGGAGGAGGAGGAGGAGGAGGAGGAGGAGGAGGCTTTTTTGTTAAAACAGTAGTAGGAGCGAGCAGCCTGACGGGCCTTGAGCAGTTCGATCAAAAGTTGCCTGGGGGCCTGGGGCCGCTCCGCCGCCACCGTGGGAGGCTTACCCCATCCCAGGCCCCCGACCGCCTCCAGGGACACGAACATCGCGTCCACGAGCGTCATGAGCCCACGCCCTTCGCCGCGAGCCTGGGGCGCGCCTGGGCGAGAATCCGCTCCCTGCTCGCCGCGCGGGCCTCGGAAGCTGCCGCCGCGCCAGGCGCCGAGGGCGGGCCCGCGCAGCCCGCAGCGCCTGCCGCAGGAGCCGCCGCCCGCTGCAGGCCATCGGCCCAGCAGTCATCTGTCTCCTCCTCGGCCGCCTCGGAGGGGCCAGCGAGCGCCGCCGCCGCCGCAGGCGCGTGCACGAGCACGAGAGGCCCCTGCGTGCACCTCCGGCCGCACCGCCGCCGCCGCCGCCGCCCTCGGCCGCCTCCTCCAGGGAGCCGTCGGTACGGCCACCACTCGCCGCCGCAGCGCCAGCTTCGGGACCCTCCGCCAGCCTCGGCCGCCACGCCAGCGCCTGCGCCTCCAGCTCCTCCACCACCCTCCACCGCCACAGCCCCGCGACGAGGCTGCGCACGGCGCCGCCGCCGCCGAGCCTGAAGGGCAGGCTCCTGCGGCGCGGCCTCCGTGGGCAGGTCGGAGAGGTGCTCGACGTCCGTCGCGTCCACCTCAGCCGCGCCTCGGCCGCCGCGCCCGCGCCGCCGCCTCGGAGGGGGCGCGGTGCCAGCATGCGGGGGAGGCGCAGCGGGGCGGCAGCGCAGGCTGCCACCGCGGCGCGCAGAAGGCCCTCGGCTGTCCGCAGGAGGCGCACTCCCGAGAGGGAGTGGCCTGCGACCAGGCCAGAGGCAGCGTGGGTGGCGAGGAGGGCGCCCCGCGCCGCCTCCTTCGCGCACCGCCGCTCAACCTCCTGCGTGAGAACCGGGCATGACCGGGTGGCCAGCGCGGCCGTTCCCAGGCGGCGCGCTCAGCGGCACGAGGTTGAGCCAAACGGTTACCGAGGAAGAGGAGGAGGAGGAGGAGGATGAGGAGGAGGAGGAGGAGGAGGAGGAGGAGGAGGAGGAGGAGGGGAGGGAGGGAGGGAGGGAGGGCGGGAGGGAGGGCGGGAGGAGGGAGGGGAGGGAGGGAGGGGGAGGGAGGGAGGAGGGAGGGAGGGAGGAGGGAGGAGGAGGAGGAGGAGGAGGAGGAGGAGGAGGAGGCGGAGGAGGAGGAGGAGGAGGAGGAGATGAGGAGGAGGAGGAGGGTGGGGAGGAGGAGGAGGAGGAGGAGGAGGACGAAGAAGAGGGGAGGAGGAGGAGGAGGAGGAGGAGGGGAGGAGGAGGAGGAGGAGGAGGAGGGTGGGGAGGAGGAGGAGGAGGAGAGGAGGAGGAGGAGGAGGAGGAGGAGGAGGAGGAGGAGGAGGAGGAGGAGGAAGGAGGAAGGGAGGAAGGGAGGAAGGGAGGGAGGGAGGGAGGGAGGGAGGAGGAGGAGGAGGAGGAGGAGGAGGCGGAGGAGGAGGAGAGGTGACGGAGACCGCGGTGCTCAGTTCAAGACGAACAAAAACCAACCAAGAGCACGCGTGGATCGCGGCATGCGTGCATGGCCCCGGGAGGGCGGCAGCGCTGCGCATCGGGCTGCACGCCGCGCGCTCGCGCGCGCGTCCGTGCGGGCTGCGCGCGAGCGCGTCTTCGTCGGGCCCCACGGAGGCCGCCGACGGCTTGGCCTTGTCGATCCGCCGGCCCCAGAGGCCTCGACGCCCCTTCGCTGGAGGCAACCTGCCGCCGAGGGAGCTACTTTTTTCTTGGTCCTGGGGCCACAAGCTGCCCGCGGAGGCCGCGATCGAGGGAAAACGAGTCTCCTCCCGGCTGCTCGAAACGAGGCGCAACGGCGCAGCGGCAGCGGCCGAAGCGGCAACGGCCGAAGGTTTGGGGTCGGGGCGGGGGGCGGGGCTGGGGGTGGGAGGCCGGGGCTCTCGCGAGTTCTTCGCGGGAGGTCCGGACTCTGGCGGATTTTTTGCGGGAGGCGCCGGGCCAGAGGCGATCAGCATCTCCTAACCGATCCCCATCTCCGCCACGCCACGGTATCTCCGCCCCACCAGGCGACCCGCCCAGGTGGGGACAGAGCCTGCGAACCCCGAAGGGAACAGCGTGTGTCCCCATCGTGGGGGGCTGAGTCGGCCAGTGGGGCCAAGGCCATGCCAGTGGAAGGAAAATTCCGGATGGTGGTAAGTGGCGCCGTAATGTCAGAGTTGCCATGAGGGCGGAGGCACGTTGGCACCCCTCCCTGCGGCCGTCTTCGTTGGTCGAGGGGCCGTGTAGGGAGGGCCTCGGCCCCCTCCAGTGCCTGTTGACGGCGTGGTGCGCTGGTGAATTGGTGGGAGAGGGCGGGCCCCAAGCAGCCCCTTATGATCGATCAAAAAACAGACGACACCACCCCACCTGCGGCCCTCCATGCTGCGCTTCGGCCCAGCGGGGGCCGCAGCGCATACCACGCAAAAGCCCGAGCCAGAGTTCATGGTATACGCTAAGGTCGGGCGGGTGGTGATGCGGGTTGGCCTAAATGGGGGGTGAAGAAAAGGGCCCGAATGGGGCCCTTCAGGGCCCCTTTTGGATCCGGTTGGTGCCCAAACGGGGCCCTAAAGGGCTTCTTCATAGGGCCTTTTTCGTCAACCCGTATTTGGGTTACCCCCCATTAGCGCCCGCCCGACAAGGCCCGTGGGGCCGTAGGTGGGGTGGTCTCTTTTGTTTTCTGGTCCACCCATGATTTCGGATGCAACTCCCGGGAGGTCAAATTCAGACTTTGCCCTGGTCCGAAATCTGGCTTAATCCGATTTATTCCCGCTCGATCCCGCTACATCCCGCTTCATCGTGTTGAATCCCGCTGAATCCGCGGCCTGAGTCAGCGAAGCAGCCCCCCGATGGGGCTTTAACCCTTTTCGTTCTCTCCGACGCAGACCTCCCAGGCACCTGCCTCCGAACATGATGGGGAGATCGATGGAGCGCTGCGCTCCACAGGCCATGCCGTGCCCGACGCGCCCGGGGGCCCGCCGCGCCAGGCCATGCGGGCCTTCCCGCAGTCGGCCGACGTGCAGCGGGCCGCCGGCGGCGCGCTCTTCCGCATGTGCGAGGACAACGAGGATCGACTAGACGCAAGAGCCACCCTTCGCCGGGGTGGCCTTTGGTGCGGGCCCAACATGGGGCCCCCCGACCGCCGAGCGCGATGCGGTGGTGGCGTCTTGCGCGCCTGTGTTTGGCCCCTCCCCCCCCCGCGGCCCCCAACAGAAAGGCCGCGCACCAGAGGTCGCCCTTACCCCAGGGTCGCTCCTGTGTGTAGCCGAGAGGAGATGCAGGCCGAGGCGGGGCGCCGCGCGCGCGCGCCGCGGCGCTGGAGGCCGGCACTCTCTGTTCGGCGGCGAGCGAAGGGGGGGCAGTGAAGAGGAGCTCGGAAGGCCGGGGGACTTCCGAGCCTTCCGAGAAGGCCTTCTCCTCACTTCCCCCTCGCTCGCCGCCGACCATATCCACCGAGCTGGGGACGTGCCTCCGAGGCCCTCGGGCAGCATCGGACGTGCATGCCCTCCACCCGCCTCGAGGGCGGGAGGCATCGGTGCCCGAGGCTCAATGAGGTCCTCAGGGGCAAACCTCGCCGCCGATTGGGTCCATGGGCTGGGGTCCGAGAAGGAGGACCCAGACATGAGGAGGAGGAGCAGGAGGAGGAGGAGGAGGAGGAGGAGGAGGAGGAGCCGGAGGAGGAGGAGGAGGAGGAGGAGGAGGAGGAGGAGGAGGAGGAGGAGGAGGAGGAGGAGGGGAGAGGAGGAGGAGGAGGAGGAGGAGGAGGAGGAGGAGGAGGAGGTCGTCTCCGGGGGCCCTCGCCTGGCCCCGCGGCCGTGGGCAGAGAGCGACTGGGAGGAGGAGCCGCCCCTGGGGAGGAGGTTGCGCGGCAGAGCGCAGCTCGAGAGGCGGGTCGGGAGGGCTCCGAGCGGCAGCGCAGGCGGGACCTGCCCCGTCGTCGAGGGGGTTGGAGAGGTTGGCCTCTCGTCCTCGGGAGGAGCCAGCGGGAGGCCCGTGGAAGCCGCCAGAAGCAGGAGGGGGGCGGTCCCGCCGGCGGCAGCCCGGTGGAAACTCGGCGAAAGCTGGGCAGAGGTCGACTAGACGTGGGAGTGACTTTTTGGCGGAGTGACCTTTCGTGCGGGCCCAATGGGACCCTTCGATTGCTGAACTGGAATCGGTCGCAGCGGCTTGCGCGCCCAGGTTTGGCCACCCCGCGTCCCCCGCTCAGCCGCGTACCAGAGGTCACTCTTACCCAGGGTCACTCTTGCGTGTATGTAGTCGACAGAGGTAAGGGCAGGCCTACCGAGGAGGTGTCAGCGCTGGGGCACCTGGGATCGGCCAGAGTGGATGCAGTCAGTTGCTGCTGCGTGAAGTCTCGCCGTGTCTGCACTGAGGCTCGAGAGTGGAGGCCGTGCCGCTCTTGACAGGTCTCTTGAGGGGAAGCTGGCGAGCACTCCTGGATCCGATGGGTGTCCAGACGCCCCCCCCCTGCCGGGGTCCCACCTGGACTTTGAGGCGCACTGCCCGCTGGGTGGTGTTGGTGGAGTCTTGCGTGCACGTGAGGGCTTCGCCGCAGGAGTGCCATATCTGTTGCCCCGCTCGGGTCCCAGCGGAGGACACGGTTCTGGCCTGGGGAGTCGCCGCGAAGCTGGCGCCGAGAGGTAATTGGCGATCCATCCAGTTTCCCGTAGTCTGCATCACCTCCTGGGAGCGGAAGTGACTATGACGCACTCAGTAATTTACCCATTCGGGGACATTGTCAAGTAGCGCGGTCAGCAGCAGCAGCAGCAGCAGCAGGAGCAGCAGCAGCAGCAGCAGCAGCAGCAGCAGCAGCAGCAGCAGCAGCAGCAGCAGCAGAGTCTGTTTGGCCTGTCTCTGCTTGCCTCATCTGAGGCTGTCTGGCACGGCCCTTCGACAGCATACCCTCCATTCCCAGCTCACACTCCCGCCACTCCTCTCCGTTTCCCCTCCGCTCGCCCCAGTCCTCCACCCCCTTCACTGCGCTTCCCCTGCCTTTCGATCTCCTCTCTCGTCCCTCTTCCCTCTTGCCGCATCATTTCCCCCCCCTGACGCACTGAGGTGTTCGCCTACGGAGCCGTTCGCGTCGTGATGAAGGTGCGACATGAGGAGGAGGCGGAGGAGGGGGTGGAGGAGGAAGAGGAGGATACTGATGATGATGATGATGCTGATGATGATGATGATGATGATGATGATGAGGAGGAGGAGGAGGGGAATGAGGCGGAGGAGGAAGCGTGCAACTTGCTTGTGCCTGGACATCGTCCAGGCTTGTCAGAGGACTGCCTCTTTTTTAAACACTCTCACACCTCCTGGCCCCCGCCCAAGACCTCCAGGAATGAGAGTGGCCATGGGGAACCGAAGGAGCCTTGATGAGAGTGGCCTCGGAGAGATCTATAGGCTCCCACAGGTGCAACAAACTAGCAGCTAGGCGCACCGTGCAACGAGCTGCTCTGACAGTGTGGTCGATCACGCTTAAGTGGATCTTCTCATCACGAGGATGCATGTTGACTGCCAGTTTTGCGCCAACATAAACGAATCCGCTCCCCACCCTCCACGGCTCCCGACTATCGATGCCGACCTCGGCTACATCCTTGAGCGCAGCCACTTCGCAATGCAGCACAGAGGAGGAGGAGGTGGAGGAGGAGGATGGGGAAGAGGAGCAGCATAGACGGAAAGCGCCAGCGTAAACCTTTCTGCCTGACAGGTGGTCGGCCTCAGGTATGGTAGCCATGTTGGCAACGTTCGCGCAGTCCGAAAAGACGAGGCATTGGATGGTACAGCAAGCATGTGAGCTCACGTGTATGCTGAGACTTCGGCGCTCTGTGGTTACTGCGGGTACGGAGTTTATACAGGAACACGACACTCAGCCAACAACGAATCGTACTCATTAACCATGGCAGTGCAGGACCCAGCTCGACTGAGCTCACTGACAGGGTAAAGAGGGAGCCCCACAGGACATTGCCCGCTGGCTCTCCATCGGGCGCAGCCTGACCCTGCTCATGCCAAACAAACGTAGGACCATCATCAGCATCCGTGAGGGGACGAGGGTAGGAGTCGGCGGGATGAGCGAACGCTCTGGTGGAATAGACAAACATATCTCCTCCCGAACCTTCAGCTTCCACAGCCCTCCTGCTATCTTCCTCCTTGGCCTCATCATTCCCGGTTTCACAAAACCAGGCGACTACTCGCACTTCCATACTCGGTGGGGGGACGAGTCGTGCTTGCCGCAGAGTGCGCAACCTGCGTCGATCTGGCCGTCGAGCTGGAGCGTACGCTCCTTGGGAGGAAACGCTTCAGTGGCAAAGGCTCTGGCCCTGCTCTTCTCGAGAGCCGTGAATTTCTCGCGGGCTAAAGTTCCTTTTGGTTGTGCCATCGCAAGCCTGATGCTTGCCGCCTCGCTTCTGCGCAGTCTCTCGCTCAAGCATGCGCAGGTAGGCATCGTTGCACAGCACTTGAACAAGAGGGGGAGACATGCTGCCTACATGCATGACCTGACCCGTATCGTCTCTGATGGGCACAGCATCCTGCAGAACCCAACCGATGCTGAACACCGAGATCCGAAGGGCAGAATCGGACCATAACCGCAACGCCAGGAACAAAAAGGGATCCCGAACACGATGGCCCACGACCTCCTCAGCTCGGGCAGCTTGAACGACCACTCGAAAGCAGCAGTCTGAGCAAGCCACACCTCCTTGGACCACCTGATGATTGGCGCGCATGCTGTACGCCAGCATGGGTCACTGCCTAAAGCAGCCGAGGTCGTGAGCGAGCGAGGTTTGGAAGTGGGACGCACAGTACTGAACAACTGACGTCGGAGCAAGAGGAGGTCATAGTCTGACGTTCCCGTGACTTCGCTTCCGTAGCTAGTTCCCGCAAGCTGACCTAACGGAACAATCCGAATGATGGTGCCTCACCTTAGTAGCCTATTCTACCGTCGCAATGTGAATGCCTTGCGACCAGAAGCAGCGATCCTAGCTTTCATCTTGCCCGATCTCCCCCGAACTCTGAGCGCACGGCCAGCAGTGTAATCCACACCTAGACTGACGGCCGAGGGGAAACAAACATCACAGAGATCCGCCATGTGCGAAGCACCATGCGTGCCTATCTCTTCGGAGGAGGCCACCAGGCCTTTCTTGTCGAACGTGAAGCTACAGTCTGAGACACTATCCACAGTCTGGCGCATGTTTTTTTTTGTCCCCCGCAACAGCAGCGATGCTGGCAATGACGGTCTCAGTGGGCCCATTGCAAGGTGAGCCTTGAGCATCTATGCAGACATCGAGGTCAAGAGAGATGGCTGAGTACCCAGGCGATCAAAGCCCTCCATCCAGGGCACTCGGACGAAGGTGGTGGCGAGCGAGGAGCCCGCTGCCACCCCTCGCTGAACATGCAAAGTGGCCTTGGATCCAGCCTCCCAGGCAGAGACAGCGGCCGCACGTGTACGAAAGAAAGAGCCAGGCGCGCCAAAGCATGCGGGAAACCATAACGGTGGCACCTGGCCTCTAACTCAACAAGCGAAATGTTTGCGTAAAGTTTGCGACGAGCGAAGTGCGTTGAACAACTGCTCTGCCCAGCAGCCGTCCCAGCCTCAGCTCTGACCGCCTGCCTCCAGTCCGCGTCGGTTGCTCCCCGATGCTGTTCCCGGTCCATGGCAAGGGGCCGCCTGATGCGGCCTCAGACACTGTGCCAGGAACAGAACACCCCAACCGGCCTGTAACCCCCAGACGGTTTCGAGAGCAGCGCCAACATCGACACCGAGATCCGAGGAGGCAAGCACCCAACAGTGACGGCATCGACGCAGTGACGGCACGAGGAAGCACTCCCGGGCGGGGCCCCCGAGAGAAGCAGCGTGGCGACGGTGGAATCCGTCGATCGAGACGGCCGAGCTTTTGTTTGTGTTTCCTGGGCGCCTGGCGACTCCCATCAACCAACAACCTGGGAAGGGCCTCCAGGAGATTTCCCGAGGGACTGGCACCCGCCCGCACCCTGGCCCCAAAGGGCCGAAAAACGCTCGCCTTCCTTCCTCAAGAGGGACAGCGGGTCGGCCACAGTGCAACCCTTGGCACTTGAGGGTCGAGGTGGGGGTCCAGGGACTGGGATCCTTGAGGATTTGGTTCGCGCGCCTCGAGCCAGCATCGATGTCAACATGAGGCCAGAAATGCCAGTCCTCTCTGGGCTGCTTGGCAAAAACCTTGGTGGCGGCCTCGAGCTCTTCTCGCACCTCAGCTTCAAAGTCTGCTAAGCTGTCCTCTGTCTGGTTTGAGTCGCCAGCGATGCGCGCAGCGCGAGAAAAAAAGGCTTGCCCTGGGTCCAGCATTGCTGATGATGGTCGCGGGAGGCTCGACGAGCAGCTTGCCCAGCTTCACAGCCTGAGCGTGGTCACCCGCATTGCTAGAGAGCACTAAAGCTCGCCACCGAGCTGCCAGCCACTTGATGGACCTGTGCTCGAGCGGCCCTCAGCGGAATCGATAGAGCGCCAGGCCAGCTGAAGCGCCAGCCCACGTGAACCGACCTTGTTCAACTCAGCTCGGAGGATGCGGGTGAGGTCTTTCTCCGCCCTATTCGCCCCGGCCTGGGAGGGGGGGCGCGGTAGCTTGAGAGCCCCACTGGCAGTCACCGTTCTGTCCCTGCCCAGCGCCTTCTCGGCCATGCCCAACCCTCGATGCCACGAAGCACCCTGAGGGCGAGGCCCATACGCAGCTTCCGCAGGGAGAGGAGGAGGTGGCTCACGGCGCGCGAGGGCTCCGAGATCAGCAAGTCGGGGGAGGAAGGTGAGGCAGCGCGAGCGAAGTGGGGGCAGGGACGTGTCCACATCCACCTCACGGGAACACATGCCTGTACACCTTAGGCGATGCTTAAGAAAACCTAAGTTTTCTGCCAGAGTCTCGAGTATTCTTAACGTTTCAATGCAAATCTTAATATTATAATAGACATGATGGGTTTTTATTCAAGTTCTGAGACTGTGAATTTCTTAACCCATGATTTCTTAAGCATTTCGCAGGGTGTAGACCCCCCATGAACACATGACATGATCATATGTGGTGGCCTTGCCAGCAGAGAGCTGCGTGCAGACAGGGGGTGCCACAGCACTGCCACGCAGCTCGGGCACGACGTCCGATTTTTCGAGAAGCGGTGGCTCAAAGCTGCGGTCAGCCTCCGCTACAACTGAAGCTCGCACAGAGTGAGAAGCATGCCCAGCTGAGGCAGGATGCTGCGGTTGCGTTCGGACAGTCCTGAGTGGAGAGATCGGATGAGGGTACAGGGGACAACAAGGAAGTGGAATAGTACTTGCTGAACACCTCTCTGAAACACTGTATGCTCCTTGCAGCCCTACAACCCTAGCCAAGAGCGAGCACCAACCGCAAGGCCAACCGGCATGTTTCCAGACTGGGTGGGACCAGCCTCTGGCTGGAGTGATTTCCAGCCTCGCATGATGCACCATGAGCTGGCAGCATCGAGGCCGCTGCCTTTGGGACGGTGCCCCCGACAGAGCAGAGCACGGGCGTGTGAGTCGGTTTCAGGAAGCTCCTTCATCGTTCCCCTGGGAGTTGCATTCGACAGTCCCGAGGTTGAGCTCCGCATTTTTGGGATGAGCAGTGATCTGCCCAGACTCGGTGTTTGCAACGCCGGAGGTGAGCGGCGCAGACATAACGCTCTGAGATCTGGATCTGTCCGATCCGGCAGAGGCTTCGGGCGAGGGCGTGCCCTCTTCGCCGCGAAAATCTTCAAACCCGGAAGCACGGTCGGCGAACGGCAGCCTGAAACACGAGGCAGCACTGCCACAGAGCGTGAGCACAGAGCGGATGTGGGAAGGACGAGCAAAGTTGATCGGCGCGATGGCCGCACGACGCGAGTGTCCGACGAGCTCAGGTGCCGCACTCTGGACAGAGCGGGGAAGCAGAGCAGCGCCAGCACGAGCAAGGAGTGACGGCCACCGCATCCGAGAAGTCTGGGCCGAGACCCGAACTCCAGGGCACTTCGCAATCTTTGGTAATTCTCGCCGGTCTCAGAGCTGGATGTGGGCCGCCGAGGGGACACCAGAAGACGCGCCTTCTTCTCAGCAGACATTGGCAAGCGATCCCCCCATGGGGGACGACCACCTAGAAAGTCTCCCAGGACCCTGGCCCAGCTGGACCCGACCTCGGCAGCTTCCTCAGGAGCCTCCAGAGGGGAGGGGATTGAGATTGGGACTGAGCGATCGTGGCCGCCCTATCGCGGAAATCAGGTTCAGGCTTGGCGTCAGAAGCAGCTCCTCCCCCGGCTGGAGCGGCAGCAGCCTGAGCTCGATTTGCATCTTGAGAAGAACCTGCAGCCTGAGACGTGCCAGCCATATTCGTGTCTTCACCAGCAGCAGGGTCACAGCGCCTTCTCTTGGCCATCAAGCGCTTGAGGTGAGCCCCACAGTAAGCACGAAACACATCGACTTTGGCCTTGGGGTCCTCGAAGAGGTTGGCTGCAAGGCTAGAGATGCCTTCACCAACCTTGCTGTTCCTGAGCTCGAGCTCCTGAGAGTCCTTGGTGCCGAGCTCGTACTCCAGGTCGCTGATCTTGAAGATGCCCGACGCCGAGAGGTCCGACTCGAGTTTCTCAGAGTCTAAGATCCCGTTAATGGTGAGCTCCGGGGCTGGTACCTCGGCTGCTGGAAGCTGAGAGTGCAGGCGACGAACCAGCTCTCCATGCTCCGCTTCAGCTTCTTCAAGCTCCGTTTCGAGGGATGAGACGTGCCCGCTGCGCTTCGAACTGCTGGGACATGGCCTCGAACTTGACGGCATCGCCCTCCAGCTTCCCTTCGGCAGCACGCGTCTTCGAGTGAGCCTTCGAGAGCTGACCTTGGATGGACTCAGCTGCTGCCTTGGGCTGATCTATATATATATATATATATATTTATGTATACATATATATATATATATATATCTATATATACAGAGAGAGAGAGAGCGAGAGAGACAAACAAACATATATACAGAGAGAGAGAGAGAGAGAGAGAGAGAACATGGACAGCTGTGCGATGATGCTTGGCGGCAGCGGTATCGCCCAGCTTCTCGCAGAGAGCCGCCATCTGAAGGTACTCCTCGGCAGAGATCTTGGGCGAAGCTGACTACGTGCCGTTGACGTTGGGCAATACCAGGCACTCACCAATCTCTGAGCACTTGTCGGACTGTCCAGGATGATGTCCGCCTCCCTGGCCACTTGAAAGGTTGGGCATGCCACACACTCCATGCCACACGCTGTCGGTCGAACGAGGCCGAGTCGCTCCGCAGTGCTTGCACCGTGTGAGCCAGCCAGCGTTGCGACGACATCCGCAGAGGTTGCATTCCCAACGCTGCCCACCAGAAGCAGGAGGATGCACGCTCTGAAGCCCAGGGGAGGGTGAGGAGGAGGAGGAGGAGGAGGAGGAGGAGGAGGAGGAGGAGGAGGAGGAGGAGGAGGAGGAGGAGGAGGAGGAGGAGGAGGAGGAGGAGGAGGAGAGGAGGAGGAGGAGAGGAGGAGGAGGAGGAGGAGGAGGAGAGAGAGAAGGAGGAGGTGGAGGAGGAGAGGAGGAGGAGGCGGAGGAGGAGGAGGGGGAGGGGGAGGGGGCGGGGGAGGGGGAGGGGAGGGGGAGGGGGGGGGAGGAGGAGGAGGAGGGAGGAGGAGGAGGAGGAGGAGGAGGAGGAGGAGGAGGCGGAGGAGGAGGAGGAGGAGGAGGAAGGAGGAGGAGAGGAGGAGGAGGAGGAGGATGAGGAGGAGGAGGAGGCGGAGGAGGAGGAGGAGGGAGGAGGAGGAGGAGGAGGAGGAGGAGGAGAGAGGAGGAGGGGAGGAGGGAGGAGGAGGAGGAGGGGAGGGAGGAGGGAGGGGGAGGAGGGAGGAGGGAGGAGGGAGGAGGGAGGAGGGAGGAGGGAGGAGGGAGGAGGGAG
Source organism: Prorocentrum cordatum (assembly GCA_963575745.1). NCBI lineage: Eukaryota > Dinophyceae > Prorocentrales > Prorocentraceae > Prorocentrum > Prorocentrum cordatum. Next base: position 3,184 of record CAUYUJ010011297.1, on the reverse strand, counting down.
GAGGCGGGGAGGGAGGGGGAGGAGGGAGGAGGGAGGAGGAGGAGGGAGGAGGGAGGAGGGAGGAGGCGGAGGGAGGAGGAGGAGGAGGGAGGGAGGGAGGAGGAGGAGGAGGGAGGAGGGACAGGGAGGAGGAGGAGGAGGAGGAAGGAGGAGGAGGAGAGAAGCAGGAGGAGGAGGAGGAGGAGGAGGAGGAGGAGGAGGAGGAGGAGGAGGAGGAGGAGTGAGGCTTACCCTTTTCGCACAAGCAGATCCTGGCGCTGTAGTAATGGCGCTTCGTTGTTGTATGTAGCTGATCACATTCCCGCACGCGCGAATCCCAGCAATGTGATTGATGACGTCGGGTTCCGACTTCACCTCCCGCGGGGCCGCTGGGCAACAACACTGTCCACTGCCGTATTTCGCTTTCCTGCACGCAGTGGCCCCAGCGTTATGGCTAATGAAATGGGGTCTCAGTGTGGATTGCCGCTGGTATCTGCTTGCGACAAGTGAAATGGGGTCTCGCCGACAAGTACCAGAGCTCGTTGCCCCTGATTGCGGGTTCGCCTCCCGTGCTTCTCCAATTACACGTGGCCGGGGAGAAGTGTAACCCCCTAAGAGGGGTACGATCGAAGACGAAGAGGGCGGGTATCCAGGGTTTGGGATATGCGTAGTGAGTGACACGCGGGCAGATAGGGGCGAGCAGTCTTAGAACGATTGTTGTTGTTGTTGTTGTTGCTGTTGTTGTTGAATATTATTACTTCTAAAGAATAATTATTGTTGGGCCCCCTGGTGCACGCCCCCCCCGCCGCGCCTAGGCCGCAGCCACGTTTTCATCATTTTCGTGAGGAAGCCTCAGGTAAAACGATGTGATCCAGATCCGGTTGTTTTGTTGTAATCCGTTTTCCCTTGCAAAAAACAATATAAAATGACATTTCTTGTTCTAATAGAATCAAATTTCAAGAATCCATTGCAAAAAATAAGGAAATGGACATTCGCGCGCGCAAGACGAAATCCTTCCAAAACTTAGTGTTCGGAGCGATTTTAACATAAAAACATCAAAAAACCAATGGTTTTTCAACAAAAAAATGTCAAAATCTCATCCCGCGCGCTCTTGCGGATTCGTAGGAAACCCAACACTTTTTAAACATTTCTGTCAAACGGGCTTTTGCGAGCAACTTTTTCGAACTTCTGCGACAACGGTTGCGCACCTGCCAGGGCCATCATCCCTGTCAAATAATACCATGCGGGACACATTCGTTTTTTCTTCGCGCGCGCACGCCGTCGTCGTCGGCCGCGGGGCCCTGAATAGTAGCCACGGTCGTCCGCATGCCACGAAGTGAAGTGTCCGAACGTCATAGGGCGGGAAGCTGGGTGTGGGTGGTGGCGAAGAGTCGTTTGGAAATTTGGTAGAGCTTGAACCGGCCCCCCCACAAAGTGGGGGTATTGCCCGCCTCCTATGAAAACCCTGGCACTGGTGAGAACGGAGTGTCCCCAGTCTTAAATGATTGTTGTTGTTGTTGTTGTTGTTGTTGTTGTCGTTGTTGTCGTTGTTGTTGCTGTTGAGCTCTCACTTCTGAAGAATAGTTGTTGTTGATTCCCCTGTCACCGGTGCACGCTGTGTTTTCTCAATCAAAATGTGCCCTCGACGCTCGCACCCTGCTTTTTCGACAGGGAGAGTCTTGGTGCTCAAACTGGGCCCCTGGCCCCCCGGATTACAACAACAACAACAACGGCTTCCACCTGAGGCTTCTTCCAGATTTACTTAGGACCCCCGCTCCTGAGACTTCTTCGCAATTTGCTCAGGTCGGTGCTCCCGCCTGTGACTTCCTCTCAATTTAGTCAGGGCCCCCGCTCCCATTTGAGATTTCCCCGCAATTTACTCAGGAATGGCGCTCCCGCTTGAGACTTCCTCGCAGTTGAACCAAGACTTTTTCGCAATTTAATCAAGACCCCCGCTCCCGCCAGAGAACCTTCACATTTTATTCAGGAGTTGCGCTCTCGCCTGTGACTTCCATGCAATTTATTTAGAAGTCGCGCTTTCGACGCTCAGGAAACACGCTGCGCCAAGGACGCCGTTACAATTTACTTAGTAATCGCGCTCTCGCCATATTCAGGCATCCCGCTTGAGTTCCCGCCCGCCCGACCCGCCCGTCAGGGGATCGCCCGCCCGTCGTGGGCCCCCGCCCGAGACTTCCTCCAGGAACGGCGCTTTCGCCTAGGACTTCCTCGAACGTTCACGGTCTTACCTTCCTGCTCCTCCTCCCTCTCCCTCCTCCCTCCTCTTTTTTTTTTCCTCCCTTCTCTCTCCCTGCTCTCTTCCCTCATCCTTATGCCTCTTTGCCCTATCCCCTCTCCCTCCTCTCCCTCCTCCCTTCTCCCTCCCCTCTCCTGCCTTCTCCCTTTTTTTTGTTGTTTTGTTTTCTCTCTCTCTCTCTCTCCCCTCTCTTTCTCTCTTTCTCTACCTCTCTTATCGGTCTTTCTCTCTCCCTCTCTCTGCCTGTAATCAACCGCCCCCCTCTTCGCTCCTTCTCTCCTGCCGTTTTCCTTCTTCCTTTGTCCCTCCCCCTCCCTTCCTCCCACTCTCCCTCGTTCTCCCCCTCTTCTTTTTGCAGGGCCCACACCAATTCCAATTGCGGGCACCAATACGCCCACGAAGGATTGTCCGCCCGTTCAGGTTTACCCGCCTTTCTAAGCCCGCCGCCCCCCGCAAAGAGAACGAATCCCCCCAAAGGGGGTGTGATCGAAGATAAAAAGGGCGGGTATCGAGGGTGTGGGGGATTCGTTTTGAATTGCACGCGGTAAGTAAGAGCGAGCAGTCTTATAATAATAATAAGGATAATAATACTAATAATTATAGCAATAATAATATTAATAATATTAATAATACTATTACGAATAATAATAATACCAATAATAATACTACTAATAGTAATAATATTAATAATAGTAATAGTGGTTTTTGTTGTTGAACATTATTACTTCTAAAGAATAATTATTGTTGGGGCCCCTGGTGCGCGGCCCCCTCGCCGCGCCTAGGCCGCAGCCATGTTTTCATCATTTTCGTGAGGAAGTCTTTGGCAAAACGGGTTGGTCCGGATCCGGTTGTTTTGTTACGGGCGGTTTTCCCTTGCAGAAATTAAGGCAAAGTGGACATATCTTGTTCTAACATAACCAAACTTCAAGAATCCCTTGCAACAAATAGGTA
>CAUYUJ010011296.1:0-23621 GCA_963575745.1 Prorocentrum cordatum | reverse complement strand
CGATCAGCCGATCAGCGATCGACCAGCCGATCAGCCGATCAGCCGATCAGGCGCCGACCAGCCGATCAGCCGATCAGCCGATCAGGCGCCGACCAGCCGATCAGCCGATCAGCCGATAAGGCTGATCGGCTGATCGGCTGGTAGGCGCCTGATCGGCTGATCGGCTGATCGGCTGGGATCGGATAGCCCACCCGGGCTGCCGTCACAATGAAAAACAACGAATCACCACAAACGATAAACAAGAACACACACACAACACATATACACGTAACACCTGGCACACCGATAACAACAACACCAACAACACCAACACCGACACCACTTCCACCACCACCACCACCAGCCCTGTCCACGCCAGCCGGCGTCCCCAGAGATGCCCGTCAAGATGCCCCAAGGCCCACCGAGGCCCCAAAACAGAGGAGCAGACAAGTGCAGCACGCGAAGCGTGACAAGCTGCTGCACGTACGGCGGGGCCGCGCACCGCCTTGCAGCCGTGGAGTTACACCGCGCTGATGGAGAGGGGGGAGCAAGGGGGCGGCACCCTGAAAGAGGGTGCTGGCCAGAGCGCCGGCTTTGAATTCAGACAAGCAGCGTGCAAACATGGCGGGCCCACAGGCGACAGACACCCATACACCCAGACCGCGCCAGACACCGGGACACCCCGACCCAGACACCCAGACAACCAGACACCCAGACACTTTGACCCAGACACCCTTGATACTCAGGGGCAGGGGCCCCCAGCACGAAGTAACCAGCACGCAAGAACTCCTAGAGGCAAGCCTCATCCTACTCCTCCTTATCCTCCTCCTTCTCGTCCTCCTCGTCGTCGTCCTCCTCCTCCACATTCTCGGAACCCTGAACGATTCAGACTATCCAAATGCACTGAAATCAGAATCCAGAACTCCATATAACAATGATTCTGTAAATTCGAAATCAAGGTTTCCGATTTTTTCCAGATTTCACAATCAAGGGTTTCAGGATTCGGAAATGCCTACTACAAGGAATTCTGAATTTCAAAAACGCATGGGTTAAGAATTCTGAATGTAAAAAACGCATGGGTTGAGAGAACCGCCGCCTCAGCGAAAGGCCATTTTCAGGGCGCGATCTGGGGGAGAAGGTTCTCTCCGACCCCAACGGGTCCTGAAACGAGGGGGCCCGATTTGAGGATCTTTGAGCCTTCCCAACCCTCCACGTCCAGCAACGGCGTCACCCCAATGGCGTGCGGCAGCCATCGCCGCGCTCCAAGCGGCAGGATCACCCCCCCCCAACGCCTGCTGCCTCGTCGACATGGTTCTCAATAGCGGCCCCGTTTCAGCCCGCGTCAAGGCGACCCTCGCAGGCCTCGGGAGCCCCTGGCCCCAGGACGACTCCCTCGGGGCGCGCGTGCGAGAAGGGACGGCAGTGGCTGCAGGCTGCGGGGCGAAGCTGGAGAGCCAGACGTCATCAGCTACAAGCGCCGAGCCTGCAACTCGCTCTTCCTGGGAACAAGACATTACAATCCCCTTCGAGTGCGCCGGCGCCGCCATCATCTTCGACCAGGTAAAGCAACACATACGGTTCATAGAGCGGGCGACTGGTGTGTCGGCATTCCCCAGCTCGTCCTCGTCCCTTCCCACGATCCTCCTTCGAGCGTCAAACAAGGTCAGCAGATCCAGTTTTGAGGAGGCTGTGCGGATGACAGAAGACCTCCTCGAGCACGTCCATGACGACGGCATCGAGAGTGAGGACGACGAGGATGACGAGTCCGAGAGCGGCACTGATGAGATTACCCACGAGGCGAGCCCCAGGACTACTCCCACGAGGAGGACTCCGACGGCTGCCACCACACCAACCCATACGACCAAGAAGGTGCGCTTCATCCTCGAGGCCGTGCCCGACCCCCCAGAGGACGAGATCGATCCCGATGACCCTGATGGCCCAGCCGACCACGGCGACGCCACCAGAAACACCACGCCCCAGGAGAGCGTTTCCGACGGCGTGCCCCAACACCAGCCTGGCGGCCAAGCCTCCACCCCGCGCCGACGGGAACCAGCAGCACACCTACGGGAACCAGCAGCACACCCCCGAGAACCAGCAGCACACCAACGGGTACCAGCAGAGCACCAGGCACCAGCAGAGCATCGGGCACCAGCAGGGCTTCACGGAGGTAACCAACCTGAACAGCGGCTTCCTTAACGCCATCGCCCCCCCGGGTGGTGAGCGTGCCGCCCTCCTCAGGTGGAGGAGGCTGGCGACCACCGAGGGGGGGACAAGTTCGTCGCGTTCGGCTACCACAGGGAGCACTTCATCTGAAGAGGCGGGGGGCGGTGGCCCCTGCCTCTGCGGCTACGCCTGCTCCGCGGGCACAGAGTCGTTATCGAAAGGATCGAAAGGGAGGAGGAGGAGGAGGAGCGAAACGAGGGAGAAGGAGGGAGGAGGAGAGAGGAGGGAGGAGGAGGAGAGAGAGGAGGAGGAGGAGGAGGAGGAGGAGGAGGCGGAGGAGGAGGAGGAGGAGGAGGAGGAGAGGAAGAGGAGGAGGAGGAGGAAGAGGAGGAGGAGGAGAAGGAGGAGGAGGAGGAGGAGGGGGGGAGGGGGAGGAGGAGGAGGAGGAGGAGGAGAGGGAGGACGGGAGGGGGAGGAGGGAGGGAGGGAGGGAGGGAGGGAGGGAGGATGAGGGGAGGAGGATGAGGAGGAGGAGGAGGAGGAGGAGGAGGAGAGGAGGAGAGAGGAGAGGAGGGACGAGGACGAGGACGAGGAGGAGAGAGGAGGAGGAGGTAGGAGGAGGAGGGGAGGAGGGGAGGAGGCGGAGGAGGAGGAGGAGGGCGGGGAGGAGGGAGGAGGAGGAGAAGGGGAGGGGAGGGGGAGGGGGAGGAGGAGGAGGAGGAGGAGGAGGAGGAGGAGGAGGAGGAGGAGGAGGAGGAGGAGGAGGAGGAGGAGGCGGAGGAGGAGGATGGAGGAGGAGGAGGAGGAGGAGGAGGGGAGGGGGAGGAGGGAGGGGAGGGAGGAGGAGGGAGAAGGAGGAGGAGGAGGGAAGGGAGGGAGGAGGAAGGAGGGAGGGAGGGAGGATGAGGTGAGGATGAGGAGGAGGAGGAGGAGGAGGAGAGGAGGAGGAGGAGGAGAGAGGAGGAGGAGGAGGAGGAGACGGAAGGAGGAGGAGGAGGAGAGGAGGAGGGGAGGGAGGGAGGAGGGAGGAGGGTGAGGAGGGGGGGGGAGGAGGAGGAGGAAGGAGGAAGGAGGAAGGAGGAGGAGGAGGAGGAACGGGAGGAGGAGGAGGAGGAGGAGGAGGGGGATGATGATGATGATGATGATGATGATGATGATGATGCTGATGATGATGATGATGATGATGATGATGATGATGATGATGTGGACGATTCGGGGCCAATGTGTTTCTTCTTTGTGCAAACGGCGGAGGGCGGCCTCGAGGGATACGCCAGCAGTGAAGCACAGACACGGTGAAACATTAAAAGCTCAAGTGGGTGGGGGGGCCCTGGGTAGAACTTGAGCAAGGGAATACGGCCGCGGTGTTGCCACAAATGCCGACAAGTCGCTGTATGTGGACGATTCGGGGCCAACTTGTTTCTTCTTTGTGCAAACGGCGGAGGGCGGCCTCGAGGGATACGCCAGCAGTGAAGCACAGACACGGTACCACACGCTAGTCTACCCAGGTGGCCACAGCCGAAATACTCATTGACCAAACATTTTCTTATATCTCGCGGCGCGGGACAGATGACGAGCTTCGGCCACTATCATTTCAGTGCCAGCAATGGCCACTTCCGAGGGGAGACCCTTAGCAGAGGCACGAGCTACGGCGTCCAGTGCTGGACGTCCCAGGCCTCCCAGGTGACGTCTCAGAGTGCGATCACAGAGGCCATGGGCGCAGAGGCAACGACGAGCGAGGCAATCAAGATCCCGCACGCCCCATCCGACGAGGTGGATTCGCTGTCTCACGCGCCCCGCATACATGCACGCGTCGAGGGAGCAGGAGGAGGAGGAAGAGGCAAGGAGAGGGGACAGGCGGGGATGCCTCCAAATGAGGCTCGACACAGGGTGCATAAAAATGATCGGGACTCTGCGGAAGATACACTCCGCAATCAATTTGAAGGTGGATTCAGCCAACGCGTTTGCCACTCGCACGGCGCGACAGGCGGCCTCTGAGGCTCTATTCGCGTGCAGCAGAGAATCAAACTTGCGGACACGCGACGCCCCTGGCGCCCAGGTGTCCCAGGGCAAGGACGCCCAGACTCCGAGCACAGCCGAGGCGCGCACCCAGCCAGTCAGAGCCTTCAGAACCTGAGGGTCAGCGAGGTCGTCGAGGCGATGTCGAGCAACGTTCACCGCAACGGTGCCGAGCCCGCGGGCCTCGCACACTCGCCGAACTCGGTCGGGGACACAGGTGCAGAGCATGATGAGGTACGGCATCACTGTGGCATGCGCCCGCGCACGTAGCCACAGGCGCCTCACACGAAGAGCCACTTGTCGGTCATCGCGGGAGGCGCCTGCACCGGCGCCGACGCCGACACCGGCCTGAGGGGCGGCAGCGGCAGCGAGAAGATGCCCGTCCTCGCCATCACGTCCATCAGGCCCAGCAGATCGCTCTCGACCTTCTGCCCGAAGTCGACCAGCGCGGGGTCGAGCTGACCCAGCCGCTGCTGCATGCGCGCCCGCTTGGCGCACCTGTTCAGAGACTGGTCCGTCCTCCACCTGCCGCGGTCCTTGACCTCCTTCCTCGTGCGGCGACCCGAGAGGAGGTCGTCGGAGGCCCCCCCGTGGCGCAGCGAGTAGAGGGAGGTCTGCTGGTCGGAGATCCCGAGCTGGACCAGGGCCTCCGCGAAAGCGCGCCGCAGCTGGTGCGGCGTGAAGGCCCAGAGGCTCTCCTCCGCGCGGCGTCCTTGCCGAAGCGCCTCGAGGAGAGGCCAGAGGAGCGGATCGTCGACGATGACGCTCTCGTCGGTGACCCCCGTCTTGCCAGGCCTCCCGCTCGCCGCGTCGTTCACCAACAGTGCCCAGTGCTGGTAGCCCTCCGTGGCGCCCGACCTCGGCGCGATCAGGGAGGCCGCCGCGAGACGGTAGGCCTCGCTGGGGCGGAGGCACGTGTCGAACGCGACCCTCACGAAGACCGCCTGCGACAAAAGCCCCTGAGACAGCAGCGCGCCCACGATGGCGAACATCGCGACCCTCGGCAGCGGCAGCCTCATCTGCGGCGGCACGAGCTTCGCCCAACCCTGAAGGGCCCGAAAGGCCCGTGGCAGCGGGCGGCTGCCCATCAGCATCGACGGCAGATGGTGCTTCAGAGAGGCCATCGTGACGCGGCCCGTCGCACTGTCGTACCCGTCGAGGAAGAGGTGGACGAAGAACACCACGAGGATCGTGTCGAGCTCGACGCTGTTCTTGAAGTCCCTGGCGGTCCAGAGGCACCAGTTCAGAAACCTGAGGGCGGAGGCGCGGTAGTTCTTGCCCGTCGACTCCGAGACCGCGTTGGCCTCCAGCACCGACAGTCCGCCCCGCAGGAGCGTCAGCGGACCAGGATGTTCCCGCCTGGCCCTCGCAGCCTTGATCACCTCCTTGGGGGATCCGCGGGCGGCGCGCGACGAGGTACGACCCGACGTCCTCGAAGCTAGGGCCGACGAAGAAACCTTCCCTCGACGGCTTGTCCGCGACATTCCTCTCTGACGGCACCCACCGCACGAGCAGGCGCAGGCCGCAGGCGAGGGCCACGCCAGCGATCCGCCGCAGGGCGCGGAGAAGACGTCGGCTCCCAGACCGCCCCTTGCCGAGCGACAGAGCTAGAGCCAAATTGTCCACGATGCAGACGACGCGATGATGATGAGCACCCAGGGCCCTCGAGGCATGATGGACGCTGAACCCCAAGGCCTCCGCCTCGTACTGAAGGATATCGCAGCCACGGCGGGTATGACGGCTAGAATGTATGGTATTCCAACCCTCGGCCCCGTAGATGGACTCAGGGACCTCGAGGAACCCACTGGGCCCAGACGACGAAGCAGTAGAGGCAGTAGACGATGTGTCGGCACGGCAACCGTCGGCAGCATCGTCTCGACCGTCGACGTCAAGGGCATGTGATCTGGCAAGCACGGCATCCCCATGACGATATCTCCAGCGTTCGGCGACTCGGCCGACCTCGGACGACAGCGTGGGGGAGACCTCCTTGACACAGACACCCTTCCCGTACGGCGACGCATCAGAAGCATAGACCCGCGAATACCAGCGATACCTTGTAGAGGCACTCCAGAGCGGGATGAGGGCCACGGCAGCCGACAACTCCCTGACGACCGAGGGCCACAGGGGTCCAGGATGAGGTCACACAGCCCCCATGAACCGATAGACCGCGTTAAAGATGCTCAGAACGTCGCGCCTCAGGATCATCCCCCAAGTACAATGGCCTACGAGCACGCTGAGGGCCCCAGCAGAGGCCCGCCCACGCTTCAAAAGCCCGAGAACGGCTTGACGAGTGCGAGCGAGGCGGTCAGGACGAACACGAATGATCCCAGAGGCTCCGTCGACCTCCAAGCCCGTGAATACCCCCTTACTGACCGCAGGGGAGAATTCCAAGACAGGCAACCCGCGGGCCGTGAGAAGGTCAGCAACGGCACGCGCCAGGGACGTGGCCGTCTCGGCACACTTGGATACGACACAGAAGTTGTCAACGTATCCTGCACACACCGCGTCCTTCTCAGCGACCAAGGGCCGAGGGCAGCCCCCATCCAGAATCATATCGTCACGGCCGAACCCGACATCCGACAGGGCTCTCGCCAGCGCACTCTGGCACAGGTGAAGGGCCCAACTCCACCCCATGGGAACGACCGTGACAAGAGGCTGGACGCAGTCGTTGATGCCAAGACGAACCCCGTTGACCGACTTGAGGCCGACGAATCCGTTGTTTATCGGTGGCAGAGAGAACAGCGACTCCATGCCAGCTGGCAGTCGTAAATGATAAAAGCACACTGAATGTCGCCCTGCGCGAAATGAAAACTGTCGCCGCAGTCAAGGCTGGCCCGCGCGCTGGGCGTGGGCAGACGAGTGGCTGGTGGGCACGAGAAACTGCAGTTGGCCAGCCTGGTGTCGAACACCAACCTCAGCTTGCCGTTTGATTTCTGCACGAAGAAGAGACCAGTAGAGAAGGATGCCTGTTCGCTGGAGACCCGCCAGGTGATCATGCCGTGGGCCTCCAGCTGCTTCAAAAACTCAGCGTAGGACTTCGGCTTAAAGCGCAGCTCAGGATCGACATAGGGGCGGATAACCCCCAGCGGTTCGCGCAGCTCCGCCGCCACCGACTCGGGATTCAGCATACTCTGCCTCCAATCCTGCAGCACGATGGAGTCGGCCTCGGAGACGACGCCGCAGGTGGAGACTGCCTTCGTCGACTCGGGCCAGGCCACAAGCGGCATGCTGCATGGGGCGCACTCGACCGCTGTCACCAGCGTAGCCAGGTGCCTGTGCGAGCATCTCTACAAGGGATGCTTCGCAATCGCGGCCTCTCTCCGAGTAGGCGGCGGGCAGCTCGAAGTCGCGGTACAAGCCCGCGATGTAGTCCACTGAGGCTGCCTGGGCCGCGGGCGGTGGCCCCCCTTCGTCAGGCATGGAAGGCTCGCCCTTGCCGCAGTGGAGCCAGTTGAGAGCAGACAATCCCTCGTTGCACCACTCTCTCCAGCCCGCGCCTTTGGCGGCGCGCAGACGAGCCCCACGACCAAGCGGAAGATGGCGACGCCCATCCACTGGAAGAAGAGGAAGCGGAAAAACGTCACGCTGGTGATGGCCACCTCGTGTGGGCAACCCCAAGCCAGGTGGAGCCTCGACGGGCTCGGGGCCAAGCTGGCCAGGCTCACGAGCAGGTGGCGCGTCGTGAGGCCCCTCCTGACCAGCGTCCTTCGGGAACGTCATGGCTGCCGCAAGGCCCGCTCCTCGCGAGCCTTGCGGCGTTCCTTCGCAACGGCAGCCTCACTCTTCATCTGCTCAGCGATCCAATCCATTACGGGTGGGAAAATGCACAAATTGCCCGTCGTCTCTCCAGTGCCGAGGAAGTGGCCAATCTCGGAGGAAACGTCGGCGGCCGCGGCCGCGGCGCCGTCCTTGGCCTGGCCCCTGGCCTTGGGCGCAGGGTGAGTCCTGCGCGCGCGCTCCTCAAAGAAGCGCCCCTCCACCATCAGCAGCTGCCACGATAGGAACTCGTAGGAAGACAGCTCGCAGATGATCAGCTGGTCGCGGCAGAGCGAGGTCTCGACGACACGGCGCAGCGTCTCGTACAGCCTGTCGGTGTCGTCCGTCTCTGAGGCCTGCTTCATGGCCATCCAGCGGTTGAGCCATGCCGTCGCCCCGCCCGCCATGCGGAGCATGAAGTGGAGCACCCACATCGTGGTCGTTAGGCCCTTCACGGGCCAGTCGGCGCGGGGGGTCTCGGTCTGGCGCTTGACAGCGCCCCTGATAGGCATGTCCCACAACCCCCGCGCGTCGAGGACGGTGGCCAGCACGCGGGGATCAGACCCTGCGGCGCCTGGGGCCGCGGGGGCCGCGGCGGCGGCGCCGACGCCCGGAGGGCCAGCGGCGGCAGACAGGGCGCCCCCCCCCGCGCCGAGCGCCGCAGCCAGCGCGCCTAGCCCGCCCACAGGCGTAGCGGCAGCCGCGGCAGGCGGCCCAGGGGCGCCCGCGGTGGGCGCGGCCGCGCCAGCCAAGGCCAGGGCGCCAGGCGCTGCGGCGGCGGGGGCCGCTCCGAGCGGGTCGAACACGGCCAGGACCCCCTCCGCCACGCCCAGCACGTTGTCGGCGCTGAGCTCGAGGATGAAGGGCGAAGGCGCCAGAGGCCCATGGCCCTGGGCGACGCCGCTACGCACAGCAGCCCAGGCGACGGCTGCAGACGGCAGCCGCCTGAACTTGAAGAGCTTGTTGGCGGCGACGCCGACGATCGCGTCGCCATGGCCCGCCGAGTCATGCACAGCTCTCGAGTCACCACCTGCCGAGTCGCTCTCAGCATATACCTCATCGTCAGGGGTAAGGATGTACCCAGGCAGCAGAGTGAGCCTCTCGTGGTGGATAGCGGGCGCCCCGACGTTGTACCGAAAGTAGTGGAACTGTCCAGCGGCGCGAGCAGCCATTCCACCTAAAGGCGGAACTTCCTCGCCTGGGTAGTCGCCGCACTCGCGAGGTCGAGAGTGTCCGCGGCCTCCTGAAGCGATGCTGGAGCGGGTGCAGGCTGCACCACGGGGGCCGTCAGCGAGCTCTTGAAGCAGTAGCCGCCAACGACGCTGCCGTACGCGAAGCCACCCACCACGAGCACGACCACGAACTCGATTGACCAGCCTGTCGGCTGGGCAGAAGCCAGCGAGCCTTGCCAGTCGAGCAGCGGCACTCCACCGCTGGGCAGGCCAGCGCAGGAGAACAAACGCAATCGAAAAAGGGCGTCGAGCTGCCGCGCACGGTGATGGCAGCGGAGAGGGCACTGTGAGGTCGGCGTTGACCCGCTCAAAGAATGAATGCTTGCGTTCCTTTAGAACTTGAGCAAGGGAATACGGCCGCGGTGTTGCCACAAATGCCGACAATCGCTGTATGATGATGATGATGATGAAGATGATGCTGATGATGATGATGATGAGGAGGAGGAGGAGGAGGAGGAGGAGGAGGAGGAGAAGGACGAGAAGGAGGAGGAAACGGAGGAGGATGATGATGAGGAGGAGGAGAGAGCTGCGGTTCGCCCCCCTCCCCTCCTGGCCCCGGCCTCCGCCGCCCCGTCCCTCGGCCCCCGACCGGCCAGCCGCTGCGCGGCGGCCCGCGTAGGCAAAAAGAGGAGGAGGAGGTGGAGGAGGACGAGGAGGAGGAGGAGGAGGAGGTGGAGGAGGAGGAATATGAGGAGGAGGAGGAGGAGGAGGAGGAGGAGGAGGAGGAGGAGGAGGAGGAGAGGAGAGGAGGAGGAGGGAGGAGGAGGAGGAGGGAGGAGGAGGAGAGAGAGCAAGGAGGCGGAGGAGGAGGAGGAGGAGGAGGAGGAGGAGGAGGAGGAGGAGGAGGAGGAATAAACGAACAAATAACGACCATCTGGCCCTGTGGTCCGCGCTGCCGCGCAGGGCCCCAGCTGGGGCTGGCCCCAGCGCGCGGCCGCGATCGGCTTTGCGTGTACCACGTCTACAATAACTTCTGGGTGCGCAACTTCATTCACCTGTGGTTGATCAGCTGCGACTGCAGCAACATTCTCCAACGCGACAACAACATCAACCATCTGTTGTTGAATCACAAAGCTGCGAGACTTACCGGGTCTTTGGAGACGTGCGGGCAAGCAAACCGAGACTGTACACGCATGAAAAAAAGACATGAGCGCAAACAGACACGGTACACACACGAGTGGGGTACAATGTCCGACATGGGATACGGCCTCGACCCGGCGACATCATTATCTAGTGGTCTTCGGCCCATCCCGTCATCGTGCCTGGGTTGTGTGTATAGGCCTACAGGCCTCGGAAAAAAATGGCGAACACTCATGCCACATTCATCTTTGAACGCCTCCCCCTCCCCCCAATGTTCAAAGTTGGCGGTGGGTCTGATGAGTTGCACCTCGACCGCAGTCTCCCCCCCGCGTGCCAACTTTACTTTGAGTTTGGGGGGCAGGGGGGGTGTTCACTAATTGTTTCCCTCTACCGTATTGGATGTTTGTTGGGATCTCGTGGGGGGCCTCTCGGGGGCCTCGTGGTGGCAGTTCGGAAACCTCTTGTTGGTCGTTTTGGGGCCTCGTTTGGGTCTCTGGAAGGCCTCTTGGGGCCTCTTGGGGGCCTCCTGGGGCATCCTGGGCGCCTTTTGGGGCCTCCTGGGCGCCTCTTTGGGCGGAAGGCTCGGATTTCTGGTTTGTGTTCCCTTTCTTGAGCCCCTTTTGGGGCCGTTTTGCGGCCCTCTCTTGGACCGTCGTGGAGCGCCCCTTTGGAAGCTTCTTGGGCCCTCTTGGAGCGCCAGAAAGCCGAAAAGGCGAGAACACACCAAGATCACTCACAAGCAATTAAATGATTGTTGCCTCTTCGGGACCTCTTGGGAGGCTTCTTGGGGCGTCCAGGGAGCTTCTATGGCCATCTTGAGGCCATCAGTGGCGTCTTGGAGCGATCTTTCGGTGACTCGGGGCCCTCTTGGACCGTCTTGGTGGCCTCGCGGGGCCCTCTTGGCCCGTCTTCGGGCCCTCTTGGGTCAGACAAAATCAGACAAAGCGCGGGGGGGCCCAGGGGAACCGCGACAAGGGCCGCCAACTCTGACAAATGCGCTCCAGGCCCCTCAAAGACTCCTCAGGACTGAGGACTGAAGCTCCAGGGATTAGGCGAGGGGCCTGAGGACGCGCCCGTTCCGTGCCCACAGGCACGGTGGCGGATCATTGCTACGACCGCCCTCGGGAGGGCGTCCAAACACGAGCTGTGGAACATGCGGTCCTAGTGCGCGAACGAGCTGGGCAACGGGCAGCCCGAGGACCAGAATGGGCTGCGCAACAGGCAGGCCAAGGAGGAATGCCACCACCGTTGCGACACCAAGTACGCCATCAGCACCAGCGCCAAGAAAACACGACCGAGCAACACGACGACGCCAAGAAAACCCGAGCACGTTGTCGTGGAAGCACCCATGGACAACGGCCGCGCCGACTGCGACGAGTACGACTGCGGCCGCACCGCCCGCGACGAGTATGCCCACGACGGCCCTTCCGGTGGCGACCTGTGCCCCTGCAGCCGCCCCGCCGCTGCGCCGCCGGCCGCTGGCTTCCCCGCCTGCCCCGCGCCCCCTGCCTCCGCCCGCGGCCCGGGCGCCTCCGCTGCCCCGCGGCGCGGCCGCGGCCCAGCGAAGCCCTGCCAGCGCCGCCGCCGCCGCCGCCGCCGCACGGCGCGTTCCCGCCGCTCCAGCTGCGCCCGCGCTGCCGGCCGCCCAGCGGCGCGTTCCCGCCGCCATCCCTGCTCCATTGGGGAACCCTCTGCTTCGCGCCGACTTCGCCGCAGCCTCGCGCCGGCTTGGCAGGTGCCCCGGGCAGTCCCAGGCCCGCGGCCAGCAGGCTCCTCCTCCTCCTCCTCCTCCTCCACCTCCTCCTCATGTGTCCTCCCACGTGTATCCACCCTATGCAATAGGCTGGATAGCTACACTCATTCTCCTTATCACCCGGATTTCCCAAGCTTGGACTGGCAGAGGTGACTGCCAAGATTTGCGGCGGACCGCATACCAACCACAATTTCAAGTAAGCTCGGAAGGTGCGTTGTGCCACTCCGCAAAAGGTGGGACTTCGCAACCTTCACCAGCACCGTCTTACAAGTGTGGGTAGGCCCAAATGCTCCACCCGATACACTTATAAGGGCATCGACACTACACTCTAATCCTCCTTTGTCCATCTCCTCCTAATCATCCGGCCTCTTCTTCCGGTCCCGCTCTCCAGCTTCCTCCTCCTCCGACTTCCCTCCTCCTCTTGCCTCCATCCTCCGCCTCCGCCTCCGCCTCCGCCTCCGCCTCCGACTCCAGCTCCTCCTCCTCCTCCTCCTCCTCCTCCTCCTCTTCCTCCTCCTCCTCCTCCTCCTCCATTCATTTTCCTGCTGAATACCTCCTCCATGTTGCACCCTGGCGCCGGTAGAAAGGGCGGGCCGGGCGTCTCGCCCGAGACTTCCCCACCACTTATGACCCTGAAGCTTAAAAACTGAAAATAGTTTCACGAATGGGGGGCGGGTGGTTTTCAAAATGTGTTCTCGCCTAAGCACCACGCGCATTCCATTTCAACATTCGCTAGAACTGTACGAATTCAGGGCGGGTCGTTTTCAAAATGTAGCTCTCACATTAGCGCCGCGCGCTTTGGTCTTAAAAGCTTGCAATCGTTTCAAAACGTGGCTTTTCAAAACGTGGCTCTCGCCTCAACGACGCGCGCATTCGTTTCTGAAAATTGCCATAATTTCGCGGACTGAAGGCGGGTCGTTTTCACAACGTGGCTCCCGCCTCAGCGCCGCGAGTTCGTTCTAAAATTTTGCAAGATTTTCGCTGATCCTCAAGGTTGACGTAACAGAAATGGCGTCTCGGACCGATGCATGACTGTCAGGGCACATCAGTTGCGTTGATTCGCGGAGTTGAAGTCAGAGGAATGGTGTTTTGGAAGGTTTCAGGATCGTCAAGAACCCACAATCAGGTGAACTCGTGGTGGTGAGCTCCTGAGAATGGTGCTCTGGCACGCTTCAAGATTTTTGCACGCTTGTCTCCCAATGGGGCAATTCCCTCAGTGGAAGTGAACCCTTGCAGAAACCTGTGAAGAGAGAGCTTGGAGGGGTGTATTCCAACATCGTTGATGGGTCTTGGGTTTGCACTGGTCCTTCTCCTCCTCCTCCTCCTCCTCCTCCTCCTCCTCCTCCTCCTCCTCCTCCTCCTCCTCCTCCTCCTCCTCCTCCTCCCCCCCCCGCAATCTCGCCGCCCCCGCCCTCCCCCGCGCTGGCCCCCCCGCTCTGGCGCTGGCGTTCGCGCGCCGGCGCGCCTCCTGGCGGCCACGTGCGCGCCTCCGTGGCCCAGGAGGACCACCTGCCCCGCAGCCCGTCGAGGGCGTCGGAGATGCCGGCGGCGGTGTCCTGCCGCTGTCCGCCTCCTCCGCCGCCTCCTGCTGCTGCTCCTGCTGCTCCTGGTCCTGCCGCTGCGGCTGCTGCTCCTCGCTCTCCTCGTGGCCCCTCCTTCTTTCTTGCCCCTCGGCCGCAACCACCCCAGGGCAGTGTCCAGCAGCTCGCGGTCGAAGCTGTCGTCCTGGCGCCCGAGGCGTCCAGCGGCCTCCGCGCCTGCCCAACGGGGAGGATATGGCATTTTTTTTTTTTTTTTTTTTTTTTTTTTTATTTTTTCTGGGGGGCTATCTTTTAAATGGCAAGCTCAAACGACCTTCTGGGGGGCGACGAGCGCTCTGCAACGGCAAAGTGAATATGTCACGGAATTTCGCTTGGAGGTGATGAACTTGTCAAATGGTCAGAAAGCACGGATGCATGCCTGAAGTGATCCGGACCGTGTTGGGACGGGGATGCCCAGACATGCTCGTGTCGTCAAAGAATCACGACGGGGCAATTTTGGCCGTCTTCGGCCTCCTGGGGTCTCTGCCCTGCCCCAGGACTTTCAATATGATCCCGGCGGAGGACCCAGCCAGTGGTGAGTACCGCAGTGGTGTGTATCCCCTTGGGTGGAGCTCCCCATGTGTCCACGTAACGCTTGAGGGGTGTGCCGAAAATGGGTGGCGGGGACGCATGTGGTCACAGCCACTGGGGCTTTCGATTTCGCTCCCTGTGGGGCCACGAAACGTGTGAAGGGCGTGCCGAAATTGGTGGCGGGGACGCATGTGGTCAAAGCCACTGGGGCCTTCGGTGGAGTTGCCTGTGGGACCACGAAGCGTGTGAGGGTGTGCTGAAATGGGTGGCGGGGGCGCATGTGGTCACAGCCACTGGGGCCTTCGGTGGATTTGCCTATGGGGCCACGAAGCGTGTGAGGGGTGTGCCGAAATTGGTGGCGGGGACGCATGTGGTCACAGCCACTGGGGCTTTCGGTGGCCCTCCCCATGGGGCCACGAAACGTGTGAGGGGTGTGTCGAAATTGTTGGCGGGGACGCATGTGGACGGTGGCACTGGGGCCTTCGGTGGAGCTCTCTATGGGGCCACGAAGCGTGAGAGGGGTGTGCCGAAATTGGTGGCGGGGACGCAGGTGGTGAGAGCCACTGGGGCCTTCGGTGGAGCTCTCTCTGGGGCCACGAACCGGTGTACTGGGTGCACTGAAACGGCGGACATGCGGAGGGCAGAGGCAGGGAGGGAGGAGGGGCGAGGATGAGGAGGAGGATGAGAAGGATCGCGGGGCGCTGTCTCCTCAAAACGCAAAACGAGGACCAAGCAGCACAAGATGGTTGGGAAATTAGCCTGGCGAAGGACCCAATCATATGCAGCTGTGAGTATCACAAAAGTGAATATCTTCTTCGGTGGCGCTCCCTATGGGGCCACGAACACTGTGAGGGGTGTGCCGAAATGCGTGCGGCGGACGCATGTGGACGGTGGCACTGGGGCCTTCGGTGGAGCTCCCTATGGGGCCACGAGACGTGTAAGGGGGGTGCCGCAATGGGTGTGGGGGACGCATGCGGGCGGTGGCACTGTAGCCTTCGGTGGAGCTCCCTATGGGCTTACGAAACGTGCGAGGGGTGTGCCGAAATGGACGTGGGGGACGAAAACGGACGGTGGCACTGCGGCCTTCGGTGGAGCTCCCTGTGGGGCCACGATCTCGCCGCACCCCCGATACATCGCCGATGCGTCGGCGATGCACTGGCGACTTCGGCGATGCATCGACAACCTTGGCGGGGACGATCCGGCCACCCCTCCTCCTCCTCCTCCTCCTCCTCCTCCTCCTCCTCCTCCTCCTCCTCCCCCTCCTCCTCCTTCTCCTCCTACTCTTCCTCCTCCTCCTCCTCCTCCTCCTCCTCCTCCTCGTCCTCCCCCCAGCTCTTGGCGAGGCGCAGCTGCGGGAAAGCATCCCGGGCCAGAGCACCGCAGAGGACAGGCGCGAACGTGCGAGCTCCGATCTCCAAACCTCGGCCTCCTCGCGCCACCTCCGCGTGTGCGCAGCCCAAGGCAAGATCAGCCAACGTCGACGGCATCGAATCGGGAAATAATGGAGGAGGAGGAGGAGAAGGAGGGGGAGGAAGAGGAGGAGGAGGAGGAGGAGGGAGCGGAGTCTAGGAGGCGGTTGAGGAGGAAGGGGAGGAGGAGGAGGAGGAGGAGGAGGAGGAGGAGGAGGAGGAGGAGGAGGAGGAGGAGGAGGAGGAGGTGGAGGTGGAAGTGGAGGAGGAGGAGGAGGGTGAGGATGATAATGCGCGCCTGATCGGGTTGCATCAGCACGGAGCCGAGGTCGAATCGGATCGGCCGCGTCGGGACGCACCACGGCGAGTTGCAGTCATCGGGCCGCATCGGGGCGCCGAGACGTCGGAATCGAAGCGGGTCGTGTGGGCCAAGATGGCGGGTTCTGGGGGCCCTGGAGGAATTGTTCTCTTGGGAGGGTAACCTGTCCTTCAGCTGGCTTCCACTTGCTGCCGCCGCTCTCGCTCTGCTTCCGCCGCCGTCGGCCGGCCATCTGCGGCCTTCCGCAAAGGAGGAGGTGCCAACTTCTTCGACCCCTTGAATGCGAAACCCATTCTGGAGACCCCCAAACGGATACCGAACCCCGCCTCCTCCTCCTCCTTCTCCTCCTGACCTCGCCGGAATCAGCCCTCAGAACATCCGAGAGGCTTCCTAAATTTTCTCAGTGACAACGGCTCAAACATGGGATGGTTTTCACCCACAGGCACTACATATTGTCAGACGACCCCAAGCTTGCAATTGCGGCTATGCTGTTCCGTATCATCGAGAGGGTGGGCACCATGCCAACCCAGATCCACGCAACCCTCACGCACCTGATCCCGAAACAAAAAAACCAGAGTCAGTCGGATTGGGGGTCCGTGGACTTGGTCTGCTACCAAGCCAGTATGGGATTTACGCGCGTGTGCGCCAGGGTATTTCCAGAGCCTGGGAACGAACAAGCAAGAGCAAGCGCATGAGTCACCAATCTGGCGGAGCCATCACGGAGCTGGTACTCTTACAAAGAATCCAAGCAGAACTGGCAACACTAAATACCAACAAACTTGATACCGGCTCCCGTCTATGGAACCTGAGCAACTACTGCGAACATGTAGATCATGATTAGATGTGGGAAAAAGGGATCATCAGCGGAGGTGCCCCTTGGCGGTCCTGGCCATCGTCCTTAACCTATATTCGGGTCGCAAGCTTCTCGGTCTCCCTGGTAGCCGCATCATGCTTGGTTGCCCGCATGATGGAATAGAGGCAGGCGGTTCAGGTATTGTCCCATCCACCCCTCAACAGTTGGAGTGAGAAGCATCCAGATGTTGAGCGTGTACTCCAATAGTACTCCAATCGACGACTTCTTGAGCGTGTGCTCCAATAGTAGTATGCATGAAGTAATACATACAGTAACACATGCAGCAACCATCTTGCCAGACTTGATGGTCGCGGCCATGACATGTAATGTTGCGCAGCGAACAATCTGCTGTTGTCGCAAGTAATATTCAATTGAAGAGCATGTTGGCTTTTTCTTCGGCCAGAGTGCGGGCCCACACAAGGGAATGGGAACAACTAATTTAGGCATCGACTCCAGGCAGCTCAATTGACATGTAAAAATGGGGCTATTCCTACTGGGACGGGTAGACTGGAAGCCTCAACAAAAACGCAGAATGAAGTTGAATGCTTTGAATGAGGCAAACGTCCGGATGGACTCCAAGTGTTCATTTCGGACATTCAGAGTTTTGGTTTCCATGGATCCGAAGTTGTCGGATTTTCCCACATGGGGATCATCAAGGCACAGTATGAGTATCTCAGTATCGCAGGTAACCCATTCAAATATAGCTCTAAACCAATCGTGCTCTCTCTCTCTCTCTCTTGCAAATGATCGCACGGGGAGACCAAACACTGGGGCCAGCATTGTAATGGGCGGCAATAGTACGGAATGCAGCAACGGATAGAAGGAGTCAGGGGGCAATTGCACTAACTGGGTTAGCTAGATTGGCCGATCCTGTCTTGTCTCGGTTGCCCACTACCTGGTCAACGATGAGAAATCCCCCGATGAGAAATCCCCTCGGAACATCACCCTCCTCGCTCGAACGAACCGGTTCGGAGTTTGACGGGCGCCTCCAGCATACAAGCGGTAAGGGTCTAGCATTCAATCTGACGGATACCTCTCCTCGCGTGTTGCAGTGCTCGGTGCAGGAGCAGCGGCGGCATCAGGTAGCGGCTTTGGCAGCAAGCTAGCTTTCCCTTCCGAGCGTGAGATTGGAGCCAAGCTCGGTAATTTTAATCGTTGGAGCCAAGATGTGCGGTTGCCATTCTCGTTAGCTTCAACAGTCACCCTTCTTCCCTTTATGCGATGCACTTCTAGACTAACATATTCTTTGGGAGTGCAGTGGGACGGAGTTTTGCAAAGAGGAGTGGGTCAGCCAATCGGGTAAAGACTTCCTGTTTGATCCTGAGCACACGCATCACCTTCTGTTAGGCTTGAGGTTGTGCCCGTCGCCCCTTTTTGTCGACCCAGCTGCGCTTGGCATCGAAAGATTCCAGTCGTGGACCAGACCAGGAAAACCCTACCAGGAGGTAATGGTAGGCGATGTTTTCCCTGTTTGGAGCTGCTTCGAGGAAGGTGCCAAGCAGCATCGCCATGCAGGTTGGGGCATTCGGAGCATCTCGCCTGAAGGAGAACTCCTAGGTAGGCTCTACGGTCTACGGTCGAGTGGGAAACCGGCTTCCACAGACTTGCCCATCAGGTGAACCTGTTGCAGCTCTGGCAATTACTACTCATCTCCCTGGTGCTTGCATTGTTTCCACATGATATTCTGGAATCTCGGAAATCGAGAAAAAACGTGGCAGAAGAACTTGCATCGGAAGGACTACGACGCGGGCCTCAACTAGTAACTTTTGGTGGTGCACCAGTCGGCTTTCGCATTCTCTGTCAACTCACTCACTCGCGCCATGCGCCGGAACGCGTGGGCGAAAGAAGGCGACGCAAACCTGATCTCGCCGGCGGCTTCTTAGTCTACATCGCGCGTGGCGTGGGGGGGAAGGGGGGGGGCGGCGCAAAATCCACCACAAACTTTCGCCGCGCAGCGGGATCGCGAATGCTTTGCAGCGCGGCCCCCTCGGAAGCGAAGCGTGGGCTAATCGTGCTCAGTAGGCGCTTCGCCCCTTCATTTCTCGGCCGCCCGACAGCCCGGGCGCCTGCGTCTGCAGCTGGCCGCAGGCTGCCGCGCTGAAGTGTAAGGCGCCTCAGTAAATCAGAATTGCATGCCCTGCTGATTTTCCCTAATCGTAGAAGCTGGCGTTCCAAAAGATGCGCCGCGTGCAACTCTTGGTTTGCTCGCAACAGCGCTTCTCGATTAGAAATTCGTGAAGCGCACGCGGATGGGGCGTGCAAGATGCTGCGAAGGCATCTGGCCTGAACGCTGTCTAATTGGCGACGCTCTGCTGTATTGAACCAAGCTGAAATAAACAATGCAACGCCTGGCTGGTGACAAGAACTTGGAAGACCTGTCGTTTACGGGCGGTCCCAATAGCTGTCTGCTTCCATGCGCATCTGCGTCTGCAGAATTCACCTCGCGCTGCCCCCAGTCGTTTGCGTAATTCTCCAGAAAGCTGGGCTGAGTTAAAAATAGTTGCCCCAAGATACACCATTGATTCTTTTGCTGGGATTGGCTCTCCCTGCGCCGTGGTGAGGTTCATGCTGCGGCGTACGCGCATGAACTGACATTGGCCGCCGCAATGTAATGCCATGCCAGCCCGTGCGCCCGCCACTGCCATTCCACCCGAGGGCGATTGCATGTGATGCTGGCCACGCCCGACGAGCAGCCTTTTGTCAGCATGCAAAAATACAGCCAGCTTTTCTGCTCGCGGCGCTTCTCGCACTCTAGCATCTCGGCGCTCGTCGTCGCGCATCGCCATTGTCATGGCCATGATGAACACGAGCGGTGAAAGCGGGCAGCCTTGAGACATCCCTGAGAACTGCCACCTCTTTGTATCTGTACGTTGGCCGTCTGCTACTTTGCATGTTCAGCCGCCGTAGATGTCACTGATAATTGCGAGGACACGGCGTGGTATTCCAAATTTGCGTAGCGATGCAAGCACAGCCTCGACATCGAGCGAGCCAAACGCTTTCTTCCAACCCAGTGCGAGAAATTATCTGCCTCCCTCGTTGTCCGCGTAGGCCATGTCGATGTACCTGCGAACGGCGTGGATAGCGTCTGAAATGCCATGTCCTTTGCGAAATCCATGCTGCGTTGGTGACAATCGATCCTCTGCTCCACCGTCTTGTAAGCGATTCAAATCAAGTGCGGCCATTGTTGTATAACAAGCACATGGCAAGTTGTTCGGCCGGTAATTGTCGCAATTGACGAAGGCGCCTGTTCCGTGTAAATTGTGGAGATCATTTTCTGCTTCCAGTCTTCCGGCGCTGCCTGCTCGTTCCGACGTCTTTTGCAGGGATCTGTAACCCAATCGAACCCACCCAAAACTGTGGAAATTGCCTTCCGATATTCCGCTGGTATGCGGTCGACTCCGCGTGCCTTGCCGCGCATCAGCTTGTTTTTGGTTTTTTCCACTTCTTCTCAAATGAAGTTTGACTCTGCGATCGGCAACGGGTCTCCAATCGGGGCGCTGTCGCCCACCATCTGTGCTGGACGCACTTTCCACTGCGCCTGTTCCAAGTAGTCAGCCATAGTACCGGCTCTTTGCGTGCTGTCCACCGGATCCCCATTCACGCGTTTAAAGCGTCCCTGTCGTCGCGGTGCGGGCCGGCAGTGCTGTCTCAGAGCGCCCCAGCTGCCACTTGAGACCTGCTCATCAACCCGAGCTGTCTTGTCCAAATTGCACGATTTATGAACTTAAAAAAAAAACCGCTTCTCTTCCAACCTGTTGTTTTTTGCTCGTGCAATGCTGCGGCCATCCGTCAAATTTACGAGATGAGATCCGCGGCTTGCCGGCTTTCCGCTCGCGGTTCGGCAGGGCCTCGGCAGCCTGATGGGCCGCTGCTCTTCCTTGGCCCCGCGTGTCCTGCAAATTTGTCGCTGGCACTGTGCCTGAAGATACTGTTTCCAGACATGTCCCCACGAAGGTGTTCCGCGTGGCCGCGTCTTGCAGGGCATTCTTGTCTGGTCTTCTCGCCGTGGGCGGCGCTGGGCTCTCTGGGGGCATCGTCGAAGATGCAGCGACCCTGTTGTGGTCCGTGGCTAGGGCTGCCTCCCGGCGGCTTCTTAACGAGGCAGTGTGTGATCGCGAGTGCGCGTCGCAAAAAAAACAATCAAAATGTTGCATCGAGCATCCTCCGCTATGTCTCCCATGGGCAACGCCCCCGCCCTCGCGCAGGTTATTCTCTCGCTCGGCGGGCGCTGCGCGAAAGAATTGGCTGTTTGGAGATCCGAGCTCGCGCAGAATGCCATCGCGAGGTCCGGGCTGGGCCGTTCAACGTCGCGTTGCGCGCGCCGCCCCCGGCCCAAATCTCTTAGAATAGCATGATCTCCAGGGTGAGCCGCCCTATTCGACCGTTGGAGTCTCCCGGCGCCACTTTGCCGGCATTGGCATTGCACGATCGAAATATTCAAAACCAGTGACGTCTTTCGGGAAGAGGCCGAAGGTGGTGAGAGGCATATCCCGTGAAAGCTGCCATTGTCCCCGACCCAGCTTTCAATTTTACCCGGCCAATCGGTCCGATATCTGCTTGTATGCCCTGGCTTTGTGATGGCGCGCTGGTGCCGGTAGAAAACCGACTCCAATCCGTGCTCTTTCGTCCGTGTCCTCCCCGCCGGACAGGGTGGGACGGTGGCCATCGATCTATGTCGTGAACTTCTGCTTTACGCGGCGCGTCTTTTGCAAGCGAAGAATCCTGATGCCATATCTCTCCACGTGCAACGCAAGTTCCTTCGTCTTCGTTTCTGCCAAGAATCGCGCGTCCAACGTTGCCGCTGCGATGGGAGCGCCTGCGGCCCGGAAAGGGGGGGGGGCAGGGCGAGGGGGGGAAGCGCCGCGCCTGAGTGGCGGAGGGCGGAGCAAGGCCTACGTCGATCCTAAGTCACTCGGGCGCCTGTTACCCAATTGGTGCTATGCCGGGGGGGGCGCGGAAACATGTGCAGCAACTAAATTCGGTGCTAGACAGCGCAATTGCCCCAGCAACTCGGAGGTTTAGAATTGGCGCTCTCAAAGCAAAACGCTCTGCAGATGCCTGCAATTTGTGCGCCGAGCCTCAACGTTCCCCCCCCCCCCCCCCCGGACCTCCCAGAAGGGACTTCGCGCTCCTAAACGCATCCAAGGTGGCAAACTCAGGATCCAGGGGTCGGTGGCTTGTGATCGTGCAGATCTGGAGCAGTCCTCCCCTCCGCCTCGCCCCGACTCCAACAGCTCCTCAGGCCGTTGGCGACGGCCCCAACTTTCGCGAGTACAGGCACTTCGGCAGCAGCTTTCAGTCCACGTGCGGTTACGGCCTCTGCTCGTTTACCTCGAACTCGGCGTGCTCGAAGAAGTCGTCGTTCATCGCCGCCGTGTGCCGCAGGTGGCGTCCAGAAGGATACTGGGCCTGTCTCCGCTGGCAGCGGCGCAGCAAAACCAGGCAGCCTGCCCCTCTTTGAATGGCGCTCGGCGTCCTCCCCCCATATGGGCGGGATCACGGAGCCCCCCCTAGCTTTGCGCAGTATGTCTCGTAACTAGCGAAGCCACGTTCTGTATGTCACGGAGCGTCCAGCTAGCATCTCAATGGTATGTCGTGCTTGTGGTAGTAAGCCTAAAGGGGCCAGGGGGTTGGGGGGGCCGTGCCATCCAGCCAAAATCTCCCGCGAGGCCAAGTCCAAGCGGAGCCGCGTTGTGCAAGGTCCCCGAACAACAGACGGGGTAACGAGATCATCTTAGGGGACTCCCTCCCCTTTGACAAGATCCGTGAGCTCAGACAAAAGCTAGAAGGATAGCCACCATGGCAGCAAACTGGCAATCCTAGCTGTGGATACGAATATTTTTTATTTTCACCCCCCAAAAAATAAAAAAATAAAAAAGGAGAGGGTGTCGCAAAACAGGCGCCCCCCGCCTTAGATTTGAGCGTGCAGTGGTCAGCTTGTTCACCAAATGGTTGCACCTCTTTCGTGCAACGTTGCAGCGGGGGGGTGTTGCAACAACCAGGCACCCCCTTTAGACCTGAGCGTGCCGCAGTCGGCTTCTTCACCACGTGTTCGCCCCCCTTGCGTGCAGCATATCCACATCCTCACTTGCATCCCCAGTGCTCAAGATTCTTTCACTCCCTCCCCCTCTCTCGCTCTGGGGCTGAGCGCGGTGGGGCCGCGTCGGCATCGGCAGCGCCACTGACGGAGCCAGGAGGCCAGCTGCTGGCCGACGAGGCTGGCACGGTTTAGGTTCACCCCGAAGCGAACGTCGAACAAGTTCTCCTCTTTCTCTTCCTCCTCGTCGTCGTCGTTCTCCTCCTCCTCCTCCTCCTCCTCCTCCACTTACTCCCCCTCCTCCTCTTCCTCCTCCTCCTCCTTCTACTACTACTACTACTGCTACTACTACTAGTACTACTACTACGACTACTACTACCACTACTACTACTACTACCACTACTACTACTACTACTACTACTACTACTACACTATTACTACTACTACTACTACTACAAGTACTACTACTACTACTACTACTACTACTACTACTACTACTACTACTACTACTACTACTACTACTACTACTACTACTTATACTACTACTACTACTACTACTACTACTACTACTACTACTACTACTACTACTACTACTACTACTACTACTACTACTACTACTACTACTACTACTACTACGACTACACTACTACTATGAGTGTGATTATTGTTATTACTACGACTACAATTATTACTACTACTACTACTGCGACGACTACTACTACTACTACCACCACCACTACTACTACTACTACTACTACTACTACTACTACTACTACTACTACTTACTACTACTTACTACTACTTACTACTACTTACTACTACTTACTACTACTTACTACTACTACTACTACTACTACTACTACTACTACTACTACTACTACTACTACTACGAACTACTACTACTACTACTACT
>CAUYUJ010011295.1:0-23633 GCA_963575745.1 Prorocentrum cordatum | reverse complement strand
ACGCGGCCCCACCCGCCAGCCACACCTAGCACGACCCTACCCCAGCAAGACCACACCCCAGCACGACCACACCCCAGCACGACCACACCACAGCACGACCACGCCCCAGCACGACCACGCCCCAGCACGACCACACCCCAGCACGACCCGACCCCAGCACGACCCTACCCCAGCAAGACCACACCCCAGCACGACCACACCCCAGCACGACCTCACCACAGCACGACCACACCCCAGCACGACCACGCCCCAGCACAACCACGCCCCAGCACGACCACGCCCCAGCACGACCACCCCCGAGCACGACCACCCCCCCAGCACGACCACCCCCCAGCACGACCACTCCCCCAGCACGACCACACCCCAGCACGGACACTCCCCAGCAACCCCAGCACCGACCCACACCCCCAGCACGACCACACCCAGCACGACCACACCCCAGCACGACCACACCCCAGCACGACCACACCCCAGCACGACCGATCGATAAATCACAGGGTGGGAGCACCCAGCACGAACCCACCCCAGAACGACCCAACCCCAGCACGACCCCACCCCAGACACGACCACGCCCCAAGCAGACCACACCCCAGCACGACCACACCCCAGCACGACCACTCCCCCAGCAGCGACCCCACCCCAGCACGACCCAACCTAGCACGACCACACCCCAGCACGACCACACCCCAGCACGAACCCACCCCAGCACGATCACACACCAGCACGACCCCACCCCAGCAAAGACCACACCCAGCACGACCGCCACCCCAAAGCACGACCTGTAAAGCACGGACACACCCCCAGCACGACCTTACCACAGCACGACCACACCCCAGCACGACCACGCCCCAGCACGACCACGCCCCAGCACGACCACGCCCCAGCACGACCACCCCCCAGCACGACCACGCCCCCAGCACGACCACCCCCCAGCACGACCACCCCCCAGCACGACCACACCCCAGCACGACCACTCCCCAGCACGACCACACCGCCTTGGTTGAGTGGTTGCCTGTCGTCGTGGAATGTTTCGTGGGGTGTCTCGTGGAATGTTTCGCGGGGTGTCTCGTGAAATGTTTCGTGAGGTGTCTCGTGGAATGTTTCCTGAGGTGTCTCGTGGGCTGTTTCGTGAGGTGTCTCGTGGGATGTTTCGTGAGGTGTTGCCCAGTTGGGTATCGTGAAAACGTGTCCATGCTCCACATGTCTATATCCCTTTCCGGGTTCGTGGGTCCATCATGTTTTTGATGATGGCGATGGTGCTGAATCTGATGATGTTGAGGATGGGAATGATGATGATGATGTTGATGATGCAGGTGCTGGTGATGCTGATGATGCTGTTGATGTTGTTGGTGATGGTTATGCTGCTGATGATGATGATGATGCTTGTGATGATTGATTATTGTTGGTGATTCTGATTGTGACGATGATGCTGATGCGGATGCTGCTGCAAATGACGGTTACGGTGATGTTGATGGTTAGGGTGTTGATGACGTTGCTGGTGGTGATAATGACGATGCTGATGACCACCATGATGATGCTACTGCAGATGATGATGACGACGACGACGATGACACTGACGATGATGATGCTGCTGATGCTGCTGATGATGATACCGATGATGATTATGTTGCTGATGATGACTATGCTGATTCTGATGATGATGACGTTGCTGATGGTGCTGAATGTGGTGTTGTTGATGGTGATGGTGGCGAAACTGACGATTATGATGATGGTTTCTTGATGCAATCAATGCTGACGCTGATGATGATGCTAATGCTGCTGAGGCTGATTAGGATGAGGATGATGATGACGTTGCTGATGATGCTGCTGATGCTGATGATGCTGATGATGACGACGATGCTGATGATGGTGATGATGGGGATAACTTAACACTATTACTACCACTGGAAATGCTGATGGTGATGCTGATCATGATGATGATGATGCCGAGGGTGCTGCTGATGATCGTGCTGCTGATGAAGATGCGGCTGATGATGATGACGCTGTTTATGTAGATGACGATGCTGATGATGATAATGAGGCTGATATTGTTTCTCATGATGCTGCTGATGCTGAGGATGATGATGAGGAGGATGATGCTGACGACGATGCTGATGCTGCTGATGATGATAATGCTGCTGATGATGATGATAATGATGATGATGATGATGATGATGATGATGCTGATGCTGATGAAGATGCTGATGATGATGATGATGATGATGCTGGTGATGCTGATGATGATGATAACGATGCTGATGTTGATGATGCTGATGCTGATGATGATGCTACTGATGGTGATGACGATGCTGATGATGATGCTGATGATGATGATGATGCGGCTGCTGCTTCTGATGATGATGATGTTGATGATGATGATGCTGATGCCGATGATGCTGATGATGGTGATGCGTGTGATGATTGATTATTGTTGGTGATTCTGATTATGACGATGATGCTGATGCGGATGCTGCTGCAACTGACGGTTACGGTGATGTTGACGATTAGGGTGTTGATGACGTTGCGGGTGGTGATAATGACGATGCTGATGACCACCATGATGATGCTACTGCAGATGATGATGACGACGACGACGATGACGCTGACGATGAGGATGCTGCTGATGCTGCTGATGATGATACCGATGATGATTATGTTGCTGATGATGACGATGCTGATTCTGATGATGATGACGATGCTGATGGTGCTGAATGTGGTGTTGTTGATGGTGATGGTGGCGACACTGACGATTATGATGATGGTTTCTTGATGCAATCAATGCTGACGCTGATGATGATGCTAATGCTGCTGAGGCTGATTAGGATGAGGATGATGACGACGTTGCTGATGATGCTGCTGATGATGATGCTGATGATGACGACGATGCTGATGATGGTGATGATGGGGATAACTTAACACTATTACTACCACTGGAAATGCTGATGGTGATGCTGATCATGATGATGATGACGCCGAGGGTGCTGCTGATGATGGTGCTGCTGATGAAGATGCGGCTGATGATGATGACGCTGATTATGTAGATGACGATGCTGATGATGATAATGAGGCTGATATTGCTTCTCATGATGCTGCTGATGCTGAGGATGATGATGAGGAGGATGATGCTGACGATGATGCTGATGCTGCTGATGATATTGATGATTCTGTTGATGATGATGATGATGATGATGATGATGATGATGATGAGGAGGATGATGGCGATGCTGATGTTGATGATGATGATGCTGATGATGATGCTACTGATGTTGATGACGATGCTGATGATGATGCTGATGATGATGATGATGATGATGCTGCTGCTGCTTCTTCTGATGATGATGATGTTGATGATGATGATGATGGTGATGATGATGCAGATGGTGATGCTGATGCTGATGCTGATGCTGCTGATGATGATGATGATGATGGTGATGATGATGATGATGATGATGATGATGATGATGATGATGATGATGATGATGATGATGATGATGATGTTGTTGATGATGATGATGATGATGATGATGATGATGATGATGATGATGATGATGATGAGTGGAGGTAATGTTGATGTGGATGAGGGTGGTGTTGTTGCTGATGGAGACTATGCGGCGGAGGATGAGGCGGACCCCGCCACCGTGCCTGGATTGTGGGTCACAGTCCTCAGGGATGCTTCTTGGGTTCTCCTCAGAGCGCTCTCGGGGGCCCTTCGGGGACAGTTTTGGGGCCTCTACGGGGCCTCCTGGGGCCTCTTGGGGTTCGTGGGAGCCTCTCGGACGCTTCTTGGGGCCTCCTTGGGGCCTATCGGGACCGAGGGCTCGCAATGCCCGTTCGGGCCCCCGTCTGGGCTCCCTCTTGGAGCCGTCTTGGCGGCCTCTTGGGCTCGTGTTTGGGGCTGCTCGGGCCGTCTTCGGACCCTCTTGGGCCGTTTTGCGGCACTCTTGGAGGCGTTTTGGCCTGTGTTGCGGTGTTCTTGGTGACCTCTTCGGACGTCTTGGACCGCTGGGAAGCCGAACAGGCTAGAACGTCCAAATCTTTCGAACACCTGAAGCAATTCTTTCACCTCAGAAGGTCTTCTGTTTTGCCCCCCCTCCTTTCTCGCCTCGCCTCCTCCTCCACCTCCTCCTCCTCCTCCTCCTCTCCCTCCCTCGGGAATGAACTCTCCCTTCCTCCTCCTCCTTCTCCTCGTCCTCCTGCTCCTCGTCCTCCTGCTCCTCGTCCTCCTCCTGCTCCTCCTCGGCCCGTTCCTAAGGTAGAGGGGGAGGGGAGGAGGAGGAGGAGGAGGAGGAGGAGGAGGAGGAGGAGGAGGACGAGGAGGAGGGCGAGGAGGAGGGGGAGGAGGAGGAGGAGGAGGCGGAGAATGAGAGGCAGGACGAGGACGAGCAATTCTTCTCTACATCTGCATTTTCGTCGTCGGCCCCCCCGCGTCGCAGGTCACCGATCAGTTGCCCACTACTGTTCGCCGTGCTGGGCAAATTTTTTCCCGGAAAGGGCGTGGGCCCAGGGTTCTCTTTTAGTAGGTAAACCTGTCCCCCGGTGCCAACTTGAGGGAGGCCGGCGAATTTTTTCCCTGATAAATAACGAGGTCGAAGGAGGCCGGCGAATTAAAATTTGAGGATGTCTCGAGCGAAACGCTTGTTTTTCAGAATTTCTTGAGGATGTCTCGAGCGAAACGCTGGTTTTGCAGAGTTGAGGATGTCTCGAGCGAAACGCTTGTTTTCAGAATTTGCTGAGGATGTCTCAAGCGAAACGCTGGTTTTGCAGAGCCGACCGCGACGCGGAAAAGCGCCCCGCGCGAAGGAATTTCGATGATGTCTCGACTAATTCGTTTGTTTTTGTACGATTTCCTGGAATTTTGGCAGGATGTCTCGAGCGAAATGCACGACCCCACCCTAGCACGACCATACCCCAGCACGACCACACCCCAGCACGACCAACCCCAGCACGACCCCACCCCAGCACGACCCCACCCCAGCACGACCATACCCCAGCACCAGCACGACCACACCCCAGCACGACCCGATCGATAAGTCACAGGGTGCGGACCACCCCAGCACGACCACACCCCAGCACGACCCCACTCCAGCACGACCCCACCCCAGCACGACCACGCCCCAGCACGACCACACCCCAACACGACCACACTCAGCACGACCACACCCCAGCACGACCCCGACCCAGCACGACCCCACCCCAGCCCGACCACACCCAGCACGACCACAACCAAAAAAAAAAAAAGAACGACCACGCCCCAGCACGACCACGCCCCAGCACGACCACCCCCCAGCACGACCACACCCCAGCACGACCACACCCCAGCACGACCACACCCCAGCACGACCACACCCAAGCAAGACCACACCCCAGCACGACCACACCCCAGCACGACCTCACCACAGCACGACCACACCCCAGCACGACCACGCCCCAGCACGACCACGCCCCAGCACCACCACGCCCCAGCACGACCCCCCCCCAGCACGACCACCCCCCCAGCACGACCACACCGCAGCACGACCACCCCCCAGCACGCCCACCCCCCAGCACGACCACTCCCCAGCACGAGCACACCGCCTTGGTTGAGTGGTTGCCTGCACGACCACACCCCAGCACGACCACACCCCAGCACGACCACACCCCAGCACGATCACACCCGAGCACGACCACACCCCAGCACCAGCACGACCACACCCCAGCACGACCCGATCGATAAGTCACAGGGTTCGGACCACCCCAGCACGACCACACCCCAGCACGACCCCACTCCAGCACGACCCCACCCCAGCACGACCCCGCCCCAGCACGACCACACCCCAACACGACCACACCCCAGCACGACCACACTCCAGCACGACCCCGACCCAGCACGACCCCACCCCAGCACGACCACACCCCAGCACGACCACACCCCAGAACGACCACACCCCAGCCCGACCCCACCCAAGCACGACCCCACCCCAGCACGACCACACCCCAGCACGACCACACCCCAGCACGACCACACCCCAGCCGGACCCCACCCCAGCACGACCCCACCCCAGCAAGACCACACCCCAGCACGACCACACCCCAGCACGACCTCACCACAGCACGACCACACCCCAGCACGACCACGCCCCAGCACGACCACGCCCCAGCACCACCACGCCCCAGCAAGACCACCCCCCATTGCGACCAGCTCCAGGGCGAGTTCTGCATTCAGACAGCTCGGGCTTAAGATCCAAATCAGTTAGGCCCGGATTCGGAGGCCACGGGCGAGTTGATCACAACGCATACTTGAGCCTGTCGAGCCCTACGGGGCGCCACGGAAGCGCTACTGGCCCTGCGGCGCCCTACGTAGCTCAAAAAACGGCCCCAAGAGGGCCCCGATAGCATCCCCAGGGACCCCAAATACGTGATTTTGGGGGTGAGGAAGCTACGGGCGGTTTGCCGGTCAGACTTTGTATTCTGACCGGCAAAATCCCTGCAAGGGGAAGGGGCGGGGGGGGGCCCAAGAGGGCCCCAAGAGGGCCCCAGGAGGGCTCCAGAGGGCCCCAAGAGGGCCCCGAGAGCACGACCCGATCGATAAGTCACAGGGTTCGGACCACCCCAGCACGACCACACCCCAGCACGACCCCACTCCAGCACGACCCCACCCCAGCACGACCACGCCCCAGCACGACCACACCCCAACACGACCACACCCCAGCACGACCACACTCCAGCACGACCCCGTACCCAGCACGACCCCACCCCATCACGACCACACCCCAGTACGACCACACCCCCAGACCGCCACACCACCAGTCCCGACCCCCCCCAAACCACGACCCCACCCCAGCACGACCACACCCCAGCACGACCACACCCCAGCACGACACACCCCATCACGACCCCCACCCAGCACGACCCCACCCATCAAGACCACACCCAGCACGACCCCACCCAGCACGACCCTCACCCGCACGACCACAGACCCCAGCACGACCACGCCCCAGCACGACCACGCCCCAGCACCACCACGCCCCAGCAAGACCACCCCCCATTGCGACCAGCTCCAGGGCGAGTTCTGCATTCAGACAGCTCGGGCTTAAGATCCAAATCAGTTATGCCCGGATTCGGAGGCCACGGGCGAGTTGATCCACAACGCACTTGAGCCCTGCGGAGCCCTACGGGCGCCACGGAGCGCTACTGAGCCCTGCGGAGCCCTACGGAGCTCCAAAACGGCCCCAAGAGGGCCCCGATAGCATCCCCAGGGACCCCAAATACGTGATTGTGGGGGTGAGGAAGCTACGGGCGGTTTGCCGGTCAGACTTTGAATTCTGACCGGCAAAATCCCTGCAAGGGGAAGGGGCGGGGGGGGGCCCAAGAGGGCCCCAAGAGGGCCCCAGGAGGGCTCCAGAGGGCCCGAAGAGGGCCCCGAGAGCATCCCCAGGGACCCCAAATATGTGATTTTGGGTTGAGGAAGCTACGGGCGGTTTGCCGGTCAGACTTTGTTTGTTTGTTTTTTGTACGCTTTCCTGGAATTTTGCAGATGTCTCGAGCGAATGCACGACCCCACCTAGCACGACATACCCCGCACGCCACAACCCCAGCACGACAGACCCAGCACGACCGCCACCCAGCACGACCCCACCCCAGCACGATCACACCCCAGCACGACCCCACCCCAGCAAGACCACACCCCAGCACGACCGCACCCCAGCACGACCTTACCACAGCACGACCACACCCCCGCACGACCACGCCCCAGCACGACCACGCCCCAGCACGACCACGCCCCAGCACGACCACGCCCCAGCACGACCACGCCCCAGCACGACCACCCCCCATCACGACCACCCCCCCAGCACGACCACCCCCCACACGACCACCCCCAGCACGACCACACCCCAGCACGACCACTCCCCAGCACGACCACACCCCAGCACGACCACACCCCAGCACGACCACACCCAGTCGCACCCCCGTGGAATGTTTCGTGGCGTGTCTGTTGAGTGGTTGCCTGTTCGTGGGGTGTCTCGTGGAATGTTTCACGGGGTGTCTCGTGGAATGTTTCGTGAGGTGTCTCGTGGAATGTTTCGTGAGGTGTCTCGTGGTATGTTTCGCGGGGTGTCTCGTGGGATGTTTCGTGAGATGTCGCCCAGTTGGGTATCGTGAAAACGTGACCATGCTGCACATGTCTTTATCCCTTTCCGGGTTCGTGGGTCCATCATGTTGCGGTTTCTTTCTCCCAGCGGATAACGCCCCCCTGGGCGACCTACCATGCGCGGCAGAGGAGTCTGACGCACGTTTGTAAGAGGACTGCAATCTGGATCGACGCATTCGTCGCCGAAGGCGTTGTTCCCAATATCATCCTGCCTCTCGTCGTAGCTGCAGTACGGTTATACATCGATGCCGGCACATGTGCAATATACATCTACATCTTCGTCGACGGTTCCCGCGTCGCGGGAAACCGACTAGTTTCTTTTCAATGTTTGCCATTCTGGATTCAGGTGGGGGGTGGCTTTCTATCCTGCGCGACTGGAATTTAGAGTTCGTTTGTAAGCGGATTGCAATATAGATCGACACATCCATCGCCGAAAGCGTTGTTCACAGTCTTCTTCTTCGCCTCGCCGTTGCTGCAGTATGGTGATCAATCTATGTCGGTACACGTACAATCTGCATTCACATCATCGTCGTCGGCGCCCGCGTCGCGGGCCACCGATTAGTTCCCGCTATTGTTCGCCGTGCTGGGTAAGGTTGAGGGCTATGGTTCACCCAGGGAATAGTGCTCTTTGGGCTACCCTGCGCGACAAAGTATTTTCCCGGAAAGGGCGGGGGCCCAGGGTTCTCTTTTAGTAGGTAAACCTGTCCCCCGGTGCCAACTTGAAGGAGGCCGGCGAATTTTTTCCCTGATAAATATCGAGGTCGAAGGAGGCCGGCGAATTAAAATTTGAGGATGTCTCGAGCGAAACGCTTGTTTTTCCCGGAAAGGGCTCCGGCCCAGGGTTCTCTTTTAGTAGGTAAACCTAGTCCCCCGGTGCCTGCTTGAAGGAGGCCGGCGAATTTTTTCCCTGATAAATAACGAGGTCGAAGGAGGCCGGCGAATTTTTCCCTGATAAATAACGAGCCCGAGAATTAAAATTTGAGGATGTCTCGAGCGAAACGCTTGTTTTTGAGGCCGGCGAATTAAAATTTGAGGATGTCTCGAGCGAAACGCTTGTTTTTCAGAAAATGGTGAGGATGTCTCGAGCGAAACGCTTGTTTTGTGTTATAGATTGTCCTCTCCTGGGGACCTGAATTCTGAGGACCACCTCCCAGCACGACCACCCCCCCAGCACGACCACCCCCCAGCACGACCACCCCCCAGCACGACCACACCCCAGCACGACCACTCCCCAGCACGACCACACCCCAGCACGACCCCACCCCAGCACGACCCCACCCTAGCACGACCACACCCCAGCACGATCACCCCCCAGAACGACCACACCCCAGCACGACCCCACCCCAGCACGACCCCACCCCAGCACGACCACACCCCAGCACGACCACACCCCAGCAGGACCCCACCCCAGCACGACCCCACCCCAGCACGGCCCCACCCCAGCAAGACCACACCCCAGCACGACCCCACCCCAGCACGACCTCACCACAGCACGACCACACCCCAGCACGATCACGCCCCAGCACGACCACGCCCCAGCACGACCACTCCCCAGCACGACCACCTCCCAGCACGACCCCCCCCCCAGCACGACCACCCCCCCAGCACGACCACCCCCCAGCACGACCACCCCCCAGCACGACCACACCCCAGCACGACCACTCCCCAGCACGACCACACCCCATCACGACCCCACCCCAGCACGACCCCACCCTAGCACGACCACACCCCAGCACGATCACACCCCAGAACGACCACACCCCAGCACGACCCCACCCCAGCACGCCCCACCCCATCACGCGACCACACCCCAGCACGACCACACCCCAGCAGTAAACCCACCCAGCACGACCCCACCCCATCACGGCCCACCCCAGCAGGACCACACCCCAGCACGAACCACACTCCAGCACGAACGTCACCAACAGCACACACTTCGCCACCACGATCACCCCCAGCCACGACCACCGCCCCAGCTCGACACTCCCCATCACCCTGGCTCCCAGCACTCAACCCCCCCCAGCACGACCACACCCAGTCGCACCCCCGTGGAATGTTTCGTGGCGTGTCTGGTTGAGTGGTTGCCTGTTCGTGGGGTGTCTCGTGGAATGTTTCAAAGGGTGTCTCGTGGAATGTTTCGTGAGGTGTCTCGTGTAATGTTTCGTGAGGTGTCTCGTGGGATGTTTCGCGGGGTGTCTCGTGGGATGTTTCGTGAGATGTCGCCCAGTTGGGTATCGTGAAAACGTGACCATGCTGCACATGTCTTTATCCCTTTCCGGGTTCGTGGGTCCATCATGTTTCAGCACGGATGCAGGAGGATTGCATCCTAGGCCGGCACATTATTCGCCGTCGTACTCTTATTCATAGTCGTACTCGTAGTCGACGCCGTGGCCGTAATAGTAGTTGTGGCCGTTAATTGCTCGTATGCGTAGTCGTTTCGTAGTCGTAGTCGTAGCCGTAGTCGTATCGTGGTCGTAGCCGTAATCGTAGTCGCAGTCGTCATCGTTGTTGCCGTCGTCGTCGTCGTTGCTGTGCGGCGGGTGCCGTCGAAAACCATGGTTGACGCTTCGCGTATCCCCACTCTCGTGGGGGCTACGGGTGCTCGTGGTTCAGCCTGGGCATTTCTCCGTGGCACGTTGCCGCGGCCCCGGCTGTTGCGATGGCGTCCGCCCTTCTGCCGTCTTGGGGTCGGCTCTGCGGTGCGCGTCACTGGTCGCGTTGCCCAGACGTTGGTGCGTACGGGGGTCGGCTCATGCTGGCCAGCCGACTTGCCTGCCTATGTTCGGTTCGCGTCAGTCACCTGCCCTGGATGGTTGACCACGGACTGCGCCCCTCTTTTACAGGGCTTGGGCGTGCGTTTTTACTGGCGCCACCACCCGCACCCGCCAGACCTTGGCTGGCATCTTGGGCCTTCTCTGAGGTGCTTCACCCTGGTCGCATCGCGGTGCCCCTGCGCGCCATTTTGGCTGCGCTTCAGCTACGGCTGGTCAATTCACTCGCACACACTTCGCCTCGTGGAGGATCGGCCCACCTGGCTCTGGCCACCCTGGTACTTCTAGTCCTTCGGGTGCTCACCCCATCCTATTCAGCAGCTTGCAGACCCTGGCAGTCGATCCCCTTGGCAGTCGGCCCCTCTGCAGGTCGTTGCATGCGTGCATCCCCTGGTAGTGCAGCTACCCTGGCAGCCGCAGCCAGCCCCCTTCCACTCGCCGGCCTGCCCGCCGAGGTGCCGCGTGAGGCTCCAGCCCATCGGCTTTAGGTTAATTCGTCCTTGCGCGGCCCGCTCTGACTCGACTCGCCGCTGGCGCTCTCGCCTGCGGCCGCTGACTAAAAAGTATCCCCATTAGCCAATGCAGAAACGATGCCCAGGGGATCAGGGAGGCGGGGGAGCATGCATAAGAACAAATGGCAGGGGAAACCGTAATATACCCCAAGAGAAGGAGGATGGAGGAGGAATTGTCGTCGTCGGTGGAGGTGGTTGAGGACGAGGGCGACGAGGAGGAAGAGGATGAATAGGAGGAGGATGAGGAGGAGGAGGAGGAGGAGGAGGAAGAGGAGGAGGAGGAGGAGGAGGAGGAGGAGGAGGGGGAGGTGGTGGAGGGAGGAAAGAGGAGGGGAATTAGGTGGATGAGGGAGAGGAAGAGGACGGCGAACATAAGAGCAACACGCTTCTTAAATGCAGCTCGGAGTCTCCTCGGGTGTGCCTTGGAAGCTTTTTGGAGGCCTCTTGGAGCGTCTTGGGAGCAGCTTGGCGGGCCAGGGGCGCCTTTTAGCGTCTCGGGTGCCTCGGGGATCCTCTTGAGGCTTCTTGGGGGTCTCTTGGGAGCCTCTTTGAGGCCTCTTGTGCGCCTCTTAGGGCCGCCTGGGCGCCTCTTTGGGCCATCTTGGGACGCTCTTGGGAGTTCGAGGGGCGATCTTGGGGCCATCCTGGGGGACATCGATGAACACAATATGGACGCTTCAAGTAGCCTCACCCCTCGGGAGCTCCAACAATCGCCTTTTGGGGCGCTCTTGGGACGCTCTTGGAGCGCTCTTGGGCGCCCTTGAGGCCGTCTTGGGGCTCTCTTGAGCCTCTCTTGGGGCCCTCTTGGGCCATCTTGGGGCCATCTTGAGGCTTCGGATGGCCATCGGAAGCGAAACGGCGAGACAGCAACAGCCATTGTTGTTCATTAGGTTGTGTAATGGTTTTGGGCCTTTTCGGGGCCTCCTTGGGAACCATTTGCCCACTTGGAGCCGCCTTGGAGCGTTCTTGGGGCCTCTTGGAGCATCTTGGGAGTCATCTTGAGGCATCTTAGGCTATCTTGGGCCACATTGGAGGTCATCTTGGGCTCTCTGAGGCCCTCTTGGAGCCGTCTTGGGCCATCTTAGGCGCTCAAACGCCTCGCCGCACCCCCCCCCGTCCAGGTCCTGGGGAGGGGGTAGGGAGAGGGGTCAAGCTACCCCGCAAGCCGTCTAGCTAACTCACACCCGCCCTCCCGACACATGAGTGACACCCGAGCCTGAGCATGTTCAGCGGTCGTCTTTGGATGGGCAGCTACTGGGAGCCAAAGCCGACCCCAGGTGCGCGACGCTTGGGCGAGGCGCGCCGCGCGTGCCAGGGGCGCCACGCGCGCCAGGCACCCCTGGGGCCCGAGCATGACAGATGCGCCACGTGCTCTGAGTGCGCCAGTGTGCCGCGCACTCCAGCCGCGCCAGGTGCGCAATGCTCGGGGCACGTGCAGAGTGCGTCAGGTGCGCCTGCGCACGTGACAGCACACATCGGGAAACATGAAGGCCCTCGCCATCCTTTTCGAAAACCAATGCCCATCGTTGTGTCTGGTGGGCCTGCGCACAGCAGGCCACGCGCCACCACCCCCGCGGTCCCTGTCAGAAATGATTTGACAGTGATCGCGGGATGGCCGCGCATGATCCCGATTTTGCCGCGAGGTGCATGTTGTATTGTTTTTCCCGGAAAGGGCTCGGGCCCAGGGTTCTCTTTTAGTGGGTAAACCTGTCCCCCGGTGCCAACTTGAAGGAGGCCGGCGAATTTTTTCCCTGATAAATATCGAGGTCGAAGGAGGCCGGCGAATTAAAATTTGAGGATGTCTCGAGCGAAACGCTTGTTTTTCAGAATTTGTTGAGGATGTCTCGAGCGAAACGCTGGTTTTGCAGAGTTGGGGATGTCTCGAGCGAAACGCTTGGTTTCAGAATTTGTTGATGATGTCTCGAGCGAAACGCTGGTTTTGCAGAGCCGACCGCGACACGGAAAAGCGCTCCTCGCGCAGGAATTCCGAGGATGTCTCGACTAATTCGTTTGTTTTTGTGCGATTTCCTGGAATTTTGGCAGGATGTCTCGAGCGAAATGCACGACCCCACCCTAGCACGACCATACCCCAGCACGACCACACCCCAGCACGACCACACCCCAGCACGACCCCACCCCAGCACGAACACACCCCAGCACGACCCCACCCCAGCAAGACCACACCCCAGCACGACCGCACCCCAGCACGACCTTACCACAGCACGACCACACCCCAGCACGACCACGCCCCAGCACGACCACGCCCCAGCACGACCACGCCCCAGCACGACCACGCCCCAGCACGACCACGCCCCAGCACGACCACCCCCCCGCACGACCACGGCCCAGCACTACCAACTACCGCCCCCCCGCACGACCACCCCCCCAACCGACCACCCCCCACACGACCCACCCCCCAGCACGACACACCCCACACGACACTCCCTAGCACACCACACCCAGTGCGCTACCACACCCCATCCCGCACACCCAGCACGCCACATCCCAGCACGACCACACCCCACACGACCCGATCGTAAATCCAGGGTGCGGAGCACCCCACACAACCCACCCCAGCAAGCACAGACCCCACCCCAGGCCTACCCACCCCAGCACGACCCTCCCCAGCACACACCCCCAGCACGACCACACCCCAGCACGAACCACTCCCCATCACGACCCACCCAGCACCACCCACCTCACGACCACACCCCAGCACGACCACACCCCAGCACGACCCACCCCAGCATGACCACACCCCAGCACGACCCCACCCCAGCAAGACCACACCCCAGCACGACCACACCCCAGCACGACCTTTCCACAGCACGACCCCACCCCAGCACGACCACGCCCCAGCACGACCACGCCCCAGCACGACCACGCCCCAGCACGACCACGCCCCAGCACGACCACCCCCCAGCACGACCACCCCACCAGCACGACCACCCCCCAGCACGACCACCCCCCAGCACGACCACACCCCAGCACGACCACACCCCAGCACGACCACTCCCCAGCACGACCACACCGCCTTGGTTGAGTGGTTGCCTGTCGTCGTGGAATGTTTCGTGGGGTGTCTCGTGGAATGTTTCGCGGGGTGTCTCGTGAAATGTTTCGTGAGGTGTCTCGTGGAATGTTTCGTGAGGTGTCTCGTGGGCTGTTTCGTGAGGTGTCTCGTGGGATGTTTCGTGAGGTGTTGCCCAGTTGGGTATCGTGAAAACGTGTCCATGCTCCACATGTCTATATCCCTTTCCGGGTTCGTGGGTCCATCATGTTCCCGGAAAGGGCGCCGGCCCAGGGTTCTCTTTTAGTTGGTAAACCTGTCCCCCGGTGCCAACTTGAAGGAGGCCGGCGAATTTTTTCCCTGATAAATAACGAGGTCGAAGGAGGCCGGCAGATTAAAATTTGAGGATGTCTCGAGCGAAACGCTTGTTTTTCAGAATTTGTTGAGGATGTCTCGAGCGAAACGCTGGTTTTGCAGAGTTTGGGATGTCTCGAGCGAAACGCTTGGTTTCAGAATTTGTTGAGGATGTCTCGAGCGAAACGCTGGTTTTGCAGAGCCGACCCGCGACACGAAAAGCGCTCCTCGCCGCAGGAATTCGAGGATGTCTCGACTAATTCGTTTGTTTTTGTACGATTTCCTTGAATTTTGGCAGGATGTCTCGAGCGAAATGCACGACCCCACCCTAGCACGACCATACCCCAGCACGACCACACCCCAGCACGACCAGACCCCAGCACGACCCCACCCCAGCACGACCCCACCCCAGCACGACCATACCCCAGCACGACCACGCCCCAGCACGACCAGACCCCAGCACGACCCTACCCCAGCAAGACCACACCCCAGCACGACCACACCCCAGCACGACCTCACCACAGCACGACCACACCCCAGCACGACCACGCCCCAGCACGACCACGCCCCAGCACGACCACCCCCCAGCACGACCCGCCCCAGCACGCACGACCACCCCCCAGCACGACCACCCCCCAGCGCGACCACACCCCCAGCACGACCACACCCCAGCACGACCACACCCCAGCACGACCAACCCCAGCACGACCCCACCCCAGCACGACCACACCCAGTCGCACCCCCGAGGAATGTTTCGTGGGCGTGTCTGGTTGAGTGGTTGCCTGTTCGTGGGTGTCTCGTGGACTGTTTCACGGGGTGTCGCGTGAATGTTTCGTGAGGTGTCTCGTGGAATGTTTCGTGAGGTGTCTCGTGGGATGTTTCGCGGGGTGTCTCGTGGGATGTTTCGTGGGATGTCGCCCAGTTGGGTATCGTGAAAACGTGACCATGCTGCACATGTCTTTATCCCTTTCCGGGTTCGTGGGTCCATCATGTTCTTGTCAGGGATGGAAGCCCTGCGCACGGCAGGGAATATGCTGGCACCCCCGCCGTCCTTGCCAGAAACAATACAAAGTGTTCGCGGGCATCACGAACGTGACTCAAGACTTTGCCCCAAAGTGTACTTTGCATAGTTTTTCGACGGATGGTGGGGGGCCGCATCGGGTTTCCCGCGCATGCTCCACATGTGGGGGTAGAGTGCGGTTTGTATTGTTTTGTGACGGGGATGGTGGGGGGCGGGTCGGCATGGTGTCCTCATGGTTCCTGGTTGGACGCCGGACGCCTGGGGCAGGGGGTGTATATTACTAAGGAACAGTGATGAACCCATCCCCGAAGGGGAAGAATGGGGTTGGAAGAGGAGCCTCCCTAGACCACCTACGCCCAGATGGCTGGTGGGATTCTGGCCATTACTGGTGAGGCCCCAGTTTCCAAGTATAGGGGGGTCTCTAACGGCCCTTCGAGGTTAAGGTTTGCTTCTCAGGGTCCTCCTGACGGGCCTCTAAGACGCCGCTTGGAGCGTTCAGGGGGCATCTTCGGCCTTCTTGAGGCAATCTTGGGCGGCTTGGACCGATCGTGCGGCGATCCGGGGCCCTCTTGGACCGTCTTGGGGGCCTCTTGGCCCGTCTTGGGGCCCTTTTGGGGCCGACGAAGCCACGCGACAAGACGACACGCGCTCCTGCCGATTTGGCAGTGTGGGTTCTGGGCCGCTTAAGTGTCTTCTGGACTGCCAGCTGAGGCTCCAGGGGATCCAGCAAGGTACCTGAGGAAATAAGAACGCGTTCCTCAAGGACGCGCACGGTGGCGGATTCAGAAGGGAATCTGATAATCAGTTGAAGAGTGAGAGGGAGAGGGAAAATGAGAGATAGAGAGAGAACAATAGAGTGAGACAGTGAGAGAAAGAGAGAGAGAGAGAGACATATAGAG
This sequence comes from Prorocentrum cordatum, assembly GCA_963575745.1. Classification (NCBI taxonomy): domain Eukaryota; class Dinophyceae; order Prorocentrales; family Prorocentraceae; genus Prorocentrum; species Prorocentrum cordatum. Next base: position 6,941 of record CAUYUJ010011295.1, on the reverse strand, counting down.
AAATAACGATATACCTGCTCGTCCTCATATCCGTCTTCTCGATCATCACCTCATCCTCTCCCACTCTCCCTCCTCCTGCTTTTCTCCCCCTCTCTTTGTTCCTTCTCTTGCCAGCCTCTGACTCTTCATCATCCGCTTCCTCTTGCAGTCGTTTCTCCATCCTTCCTCCCCCCCTCGTCGCTCACCTCCTCCTCCTCTTATACCCGTCTCCTTGGGGGGGTGGAAGTTGTATGGAGGAGGAGGAGGAGGAGGAGGAGGAGGAGGAGGAGGAGGAGGAGGAGGAGGAGGAGAGGAGGGCGGTGGAGGGAGGAGAGAGGGAGGAGGAGGAGGAGGAGGAGGAGGAGGAGGAGGAGGAGCAGGCGGAGGAGGAGGAGGAGAAGAAGGATGAGGAGGAGGGGGACGAGGAGAAGGAGCAGGGCGAGGAGGGCAGTATCGGCGGCGGCGAGGGCTTCCCCCCTCAGCCCACGCAGAGGCGCATCGAGAGTACGAAGCACGGGCGGGCCCTCTTCGATATCGTCAGCCGCGAGTCTCCCTCCGCGGACGCGGTCGATGATTGGGACACCACGTGAGCCTGAGGTGTGGGGGGAGGGAGGGAGGATGGGAGGCATGGCAGGGATGGCCAACCCAGCCCTCACATCTATCTGCTGTTCGCAGCGCGGTCGTGCGTGCGTGCTAAGCCGAGGCTTGTCCTGCTCGAGTCCCTCGGGGAGGGTTTACCGACGAGGGCCCCTCGCCCGCGGTGTTGATCGTCGTCGTGCGAGTGGCTCGTCTGACCTCCAAGGAGGGATCCTCACCGTTCCTCCCTCCTCGCTGGTCATCCTTCTCCTCCTCCGCCTCCTCTTTCACCTCCTTCTTCTCCATTCCTTTTCTGTCTTATAAATATCTCCTCCCTATCGCACCCCAAGGCCGGTCGCAAGGGCAGGCCGGGCGCTTCTTTCTTCACCATTCATGAACTTGAAGTTCAAACAGTGGCTACAGTTTCACACATGGATGGCGGGTGGCTTTCAACATGTGGCTCTAGCCTTAGCGCCGCGCGCATTTGTTTTCAACATTTGAAGGGGTTTCGCGGATTGAGAGCGGGACTTTTTCGAGATTTGACTCTCGCCTGAGCGCCGCGCACACTCGTATTGAAACGTTGCAAGCGTTTCACGGATTGAGGGTGGTTGATTTTCCACATGTGGCTCTCCTTCCTGCGCCGCGTCTATTCTTTTAACATGCAATCTCTCACTGGCTCCCATGTTCAACGTACCAGAATGGGTGTTTTGGAAGGATTCGGGGTTGTGAGGGTGCAGCGCTCAGCTTAACTCGCAGCGTGGGAGTCCCTGGAATGCGGTCTGGTACGATTTAAAGGATCGTCCACACACGACAGTCAGGTTGATCTCCGTGGCGTGGGAGTCCCGTGGATCGTGCTTTGGCATGATTCAGGGTCTTCAAACGGTCGTCTCCCAACGGGGCAGTTCTCTTCGTGGAGATGGGCCCGTGTAGGAGCCTATGAGAGTGAGCTCGGAGGGAGGGTTTGTTCCAACATCGTTGATGCATGAGTCTTGGGTTTACGCTCCTCCTCCCCCTCCTCCTCCCGTTCGCCTGCACAATTACACACTATGAATACTACTCTCCTCTCTCCCGTGACTCTGTCTGGGGAGTGTCCTGTCCTCTCTGCGTATTTTTTCTAAAGGATGTCATTATATCCGTAAGGGCTTCGCCCCATGCCGCCGGCCCCCTGTCTCGGATAATGGGAGATGCAAAAGCTAAATCATGAGGCCTGGGCGCCGCCGTGAAGCAGTGTCGGGACCTGTTTGTTTTTTTCGACCCTGACCCTACGGATCTGAATTTCAGAAATGTTACAAATCCCATGTGTTTTTGGACCCTGACCCTGCGGATCTGCGTGAGGGGTGCTGCCGAGTTTCAGAAATGTGGCAAATCCCATGTGTTCTTGGACCCTGACCCTGTCGATCCTCGTGAGGGGTGCCACCGAAGTTCAGAACTGTGGCAAATCCCATATGGTTTCGCATGTGTTTTCGGACCCTGACCCCGCCGATCAGCGTGAGGGGTGCCGCCGGATTTCAGACATGTAGCAAATCCAATATGTTTTTGGACCCTGACCCTGTCGATCCGCGTGAGGGGTGCCACCGAATTTCAGACATGTTGAGAATCCCTTGGATTTTCGGACCCTGACCTCGCCGATCTGCGTGAAGGGGGAGCGAATTTCAGAAATGTGGCAAATCCCTTGTGTTTTTGCACCCTGACTATGCCGATCTGCGTGAAGTGTGCCAGCGAATGTTAAAAATGTGGCACATCCCGTATGTTTCTAGACCCTGACCCCGCCGATCTGCGCGAGGGGTGCCCGCGGATTTTAGAAATGTGGCAAATCCCATGTGTTTTCGGACCCTGACCACTCCGATCTGCGTGAGGGGTGCCGCCGAATTTCAGAACTGTGGCAAATCCTATGTGTTTCTGGACCCTGACCCCGCCTATCTGCGTGAGGAGTGTTAATTTTCACACACCCCAGCAATTCCTGACAACACGCTCAGGGCGTGCTAAAACTGCCCGCTTGGGCCTCCCCCCCTCTCGCGGTCCATCAACAAGGAACAGTAAGAAGCAATAAGCAGAACTGTAACAGTGGAATTTGGAAGCTGCAGCTGGTACAGGAAACTGTGAACCTTCGGCCTACAGCCTAGCCTGGTGGCCCCACCAGGGGGCCGGCGGATTTGGTTTTCCTTATGTGTGTTTTCCAGCCCTCCCTTGGTTGGGTTCTCGTTTTGATTTGGGCAGTGGGGTCGCCAGCTCTCTTCTCCTTTGCCTCCTCCCCTCCCCCGCTCTCCTCTCGGCTCTCTCCTCTCGCATCTCTCTTTTGGGCTTCGAAGTGTGAAACTGTCGCATTTTCGAGGGATGCTGGGGGAGCCAGCACAGTGGGGTCCCACGCAGATCCAAAAGGGACCTCGCCATCCCTGGGTGGGCTGCGAAGTGTGAATTTGTTGCCACTTTCGAGGGCTGCTGGGGGGGCAGCTCAGTGGGGTCCCACGCAGATCCCAACGGGATATTAGCCATCCTTGGGGGGGAGGGGGGCTGCGAAGTGTGAAACTGTCGCCGGGGCTGCGAAGTGTGAAACTGTCGCCGCTCTTAGGGGCTGCTGGGGGGGGGGCAGCGCAGTGGGGTCACGCGCAGAGTCAAACTGGACCTCGCCAGCCCTAGTGGGCGAGAAGTGTTGAAATTGCGCCTTTTTGGGGGCGGCCAGGGGAGCCAGAGCAAAGTGGGGCCTCACGGAGATCCAACACTGTACCTCGTCATTTTCTGGGGGGGCCAGCACCAGTGGCCCCACGCAGAGCCACAACCGGGACCTCGCCATCCCTGAGGATGCTGCGACCTGTTGAAAACTTTTCTTTGTTTTTTTTTTTTTTTTTTTTTTTTTTTTTTTTTTTTATTGTCTTTTTTTGGTTGTTCTTTTGTTTTTGTGTTATGTTGCTTTTTTTTTTTGTCGCCACGTTAGAGTGCTGCTGGGGGGCCAGCATAGCGGGGCCACACGCATATCTAAACGGGATCTCGCCATCCTTGATCCTTTGGAGGCTGCGAAGTGTGAATTTGTCGCCACTTTCGAGGGCTGTTGGGGGGGCAGCTCAGTGGGGTCCCACGCAGATCCCAACGGGGTGTTCGCCATCCTTGGGGGGGAGGGGGGCTGCGAAGTGTGACACTGTCGCCGCTCTCAAGGGCTGCTGGGGGGGGGGGGGGGGCACAAAGATCCCAGCGCAGTGGGGTTGTAACGCAGCAGTTCCAAAACGGGACTCGCCATCCTGGTGGGGTGCGAAGTAGTGAACTTGTCGCCGCATCTCAGGGGCTGCTGTGAGGGGGCGGGAGGCATGGGGTTCCCGCGAGACCCAAACTGGACCTCGCCATCCCCTTTGTCTTTGTGGCTTGTTGGCTGTTTTGTGTTTTTGTGTTTGGGACTTCTCTCTGGTGGGGCTGCGACGTGTGAAGCCGTCGCCACTCGAGGGCTGGCGGCGTGCCTTCCCTCGTTTGGTGCTCGCACTGAGAGGTGCAGGGGGGAAGCGGAGAGCCTGGCGCGCGAGCCATAGGCCTCCACCTCTCCCTGCACTAGAAACGGGAGCCTTGAATTTTCCGAGGCGCTGCAGCAACGCGGGGCGCTGGCCGCGAAGGTGTTGACCATGTCGGCATGGACAAACGCGACACTTCATTGTGTGGTCGCGTCTCCGCCCCCTGCGCCTGCTCCATCTCGCTGCTTCTGCCGAGGTGACTGTACTTCCGCCCCCGATGTATTCCTTTTGTTTTTCCTTCCCAGTACAATGCTTCCTGGCCTTTTGTGCCTCTGTTCTGCGAGTCGGCCACGCACACTTCGCACGATCTAGATATCCGCCGTGCACCGTCTCTTGCACTGTTCTGACACACTAATGTCGGCACACCGTATCGATGTGTTGGGTACGCCACAGGGTAATCCGTAAGGGCTCCGCCCCCTGCCGCCGGCCCCCTCTTTATCATAATGGGAGACATCGGAGCTATATTGGGATGTTCGGGTGTCGTCTTGATGACAGTCGGGAACGTCATGTTAGGGCGGCTGGCGATGAGCAGAACAGATTGAGATGTTGAAGTCGTTGTTGAACGCTTTCTTGCCTTCTTGGCATTTCCCTCCAGTTGTTCACTGGAAACGCTCTGGGAACGGCTGGGGACTGGGAAAGTTCTTTTTCTGCTCTGGAGAAGGAGTGGCGCCTTTGGGCAGCTTCCGCGAGGTGGATTCGTGGCGGGGGGGTTGCGCGCGAATTTTGTATAATTTGCAGGGGATCGTGGCCTCGGGGGCGCGAGTGTGGCGTAATTTACGAGGGATCGTGGCCTGGGGGGCGTGAGAGCGGTGAAATTTACGGGGGATCGTTGCCTCGGTGGCGCGAATGTGGCGTACTTCGCGCGGGATCGTGGCCTCGGGGGCGCAAGTGTGGCGTAACTTACGAGGTATCGTGGCCTGGGGGGGTGGATGCGGAACCCACTTCCGGACTTTCCAGAAACAGGGTGGGGGCAAAATGATACCAGCGGAACGCATATCCCAATACAGAAACTTGTAGTTTTTCTATTTTGGAGAGGGGGAAGCGCCTTTTCGGCAGCCCCCGCAAGGCGGATTCGTGGCCTCGGTGGCGCGACCGCTGCGTAATTTACAAGGGGTCGTGGCGTCAGGGGCGCGAATTTGTTGAAATTTGCAAGGGATCGTGGCCTCGGGGGCGCGAAAATGATGTAAATTACATGGGATCGTGGCTTCGGGGGCGCGAATGCGGTGTAAATTGCAAGGGATCGTGGACTCGAGGGCGCGAACGTGAAACAATTTACTAGGGATCGTGCCTTCGGAAACGCAAATGTGGCGTAGATTACAAAAGGGATCGTTGCCTCGGTGGCGCGAGCGTGGTGTAATTTACAAGGGATCGTGGCCTCGGGGGCGCGAGTACAGTGTAATTTGCGAGGGATTCTGTCTTCGTGGGCACGACACTCTGGTATTTTTACGTGTCCCACGCCCCCCCAGAAACTCTGAAAACCTTTTTTTTTGGACGTTAACCAGGGTCCTTTTCGGCTCCCCCCCTCGCGCGGACAGTAACAATTTACAGTAGGAAGCAAAAAGCAGCACTGTAACAATGGAAGCTGGAAGCGGGAATTGGTGCAGGGAGCAGCAACCTTAATCCTCGCAGCCTCGTGGCCCTGCAAGGGGGCCGGAGGATTTCAATCCGGTCGTTTTTTTTTTTTTTTTGTTTTCTTTTTTTGTTTTTTGTCAACTTGGTGCTCGCGCTGCAGCGCCGCCCTGATTTTCGCACTTCGGTCATTCAAACTCGTGCCCCCGCTGCAGCGCTGTCCTCGTTCCCGCGCTTCTGGACGGCAGTCGGCATTCGAAAGCGCCCACATCGGGCAGGCGCGGTTGCGGAGGACATGGGGCCGGCATTCCGGACAGGCGTGTCCTCTCGTAGACGGGCCATTCGCCCTCCAAGCCATCCGGTGCGTTGCCACGGCATGCAATGCGATGCTGTGTTGTGCGCCGCTGTGCGATGGCATGCTTTGCGTTGTTGTGCTTTGTGACGCAGTGCTTCACTACGCAATGCCACGCCATGCTGTGACATGCCGTGCTCCCCGACGCCATGCTTTTCCATCCATCGAGTACCCTCCTTGGGTCATTGCCCCGGAGCTTGTTTCTGGTAAAAAAGTTATGTGCCGATGACGGTCGTCATGTGGGGGGTGAAGGGGGCGATGACGTCACTTTTCGCGCCGGTGGAAAACGGGAATGCCTAAAAATGACAGAAGACTTGTGGCATCAGCATGTATGTGGCGATGTGCACCACAGCGCCTGTGTACACCGCAGTGCATGCGTGGACCACAGCGCGTGCACCACACCGCTTGTGCACACCACAGTGCCTGCGTACACCACAGCAGCCGTGTGCAACACATCACCAGTGTACACAGTGCCCGCGTGTCCCACAGCGCCTGTGTACACCACGGCGCCCACGTGCACCACAGCAACTGTGTGCAACAAAACATCCGTTTCATATAATATAATTTTAGAAGGAATCCTCATGACAACACGGAACGCCTGTGGGCTCCGCTCCACGGAAAATTGCTTTTATATAGGATTTGGGAAAAATCTGGATGGAAAACCAACGCCACTGGAATCTACAAGTTTTCCCGAGGTTTCCCGCATCATCACAAGTACTGATTCAACTGACCATTTTGCGGTTTACGGTGACATCCGCACGTGCGTTGTAGCGCCGACCCGCTTGACGGGGGGAAGGGTGAGGGAGGAGGTAGAGGAGCATGAAGCGGGTGATGATGATGATGATGATGATGATGATGATGATGATGATGATGAGGATGAGGATGAGGATGAGGATGATGATGATGATGATGATGATGATGATGATGATGATGATGATGATGTTGATGATGATGATGATGATGATGATGAT